>MU159957.1:53897-101365 GCA_015888305.1 Antheraea pernyi
TATACACTAGAGTTCCAAGCGAACGTTGTCCTGCCTTGATAATAAAAAAATCCTAAAATTTAACCGCAGCGCCACCTACCGGTTCCAATTGTAAATCTAAACCATTCTCAGATCCGCTGGGACACGCACACAAAATTTCATCAAAATCGGCCCAGTTTATGAGGAGTTCAGTGACATACACACGGTCAGAGGAAATTTATATATAAAGATATTATATTATATATTATTATTTTATAGAGATACATGTCGTTCCCAATTCAACAAGCTATACAATTTCTAATAAATGAAAGATTACTATGTAATATAAACGCACAGACCCGCGGTTTCAGCTACTGAATAATAGAATCATACAAGTATACAAAAATGTGAATATAATTTACAATGAAAGTTCACAGGGATCTTTGACCTCTGTTGCATAAGGTTCGCACTGTCACAGCTGCCTTAATCGACTGTAACATTTACATTCTGTCATACAAGTCTGTCTAAAATACGAGGTAAATTAAATCCAACTAACCTTTTATATTGTGGCAACATTATCACAAATCATTTTTAATGTATTTAACATTGTCGTCTTGAAGGTGACGCGGTTTTGTGTCTCCGATCCTAATATTTGTTATAAACGTAGTATTACGGTACTCTTAAATTTTTTGACAACCTTAAGATTTTATAACGAAAAATAGATTTCAGATACTTTTTTATATTACGATGGTGGCAAATAATGGTGAGCCGCCTGATGTTAAGCAGTCATCGCAGCCTATGAACGCTTGCAACATCAAAGGTGTCACATGCGCGTTGCCGACCCTAAAAACGAACAGGCGAAGTCGTAAGTGCGTTGCCAACCTGTGTTTGGGAGAAAGGGGGGAAGGGGTAGGGAGAGTGGAAAGGGGAGGGGAGAAGAGAGGGAAGGGGAGGTGGGTCTCCGGCGCTGCCACTGACCGAACGAAACGTAACATTGCAAGCACTGTAACTTCATGTCAGTTTTCTGTGAGAGGGTGGTACACCAGGCGAGCCGACCCATTCATGCTGAAACCAGTAATTGTATCAACGTGGTTCTACTACCTTCAAATGACATAAAATATGTTGCAGAGAAGAAATGGCTATCGGAAGCGTAAGATAGAAACCGCTGGAGTAGTTTGGAGGAGGCTTTCACCCTCATATGAGTGGTTCGTGCTTTAATTTCATTTTGCACAATTATTTTTAAATTATTACATAATACATAAAGTACAGAACTCATCTAATATGTAAACTTTGTAAGACATGAAATAAAGGGATTTTTGTTTTATTTTAATTTATTATTACACTTTTATAAATGAGGATCGAACGTATAAAAAAATGTCTTTAAAATACTCCATACGGTATGCCAGTTATTAGGACAAAAACGTTCAGGCTGACCGTTCCGTTTACGAGATAAATTAGCTAGATTGCAATAACAGATGACATTGTGTATCCACAAAAAGGCGGACCAAATTATCTTTGCATATTCAACATAATAAATCGTATTTAGTATCACATGTATTCCCAACCGAATTATGTTTCGGAAACGTAAAGCTATGTTTGCTTAAACGGACATCGTGCGACAAGATCTGCTTGTATTAAAATTGAATAACAAAAAAATATAAAAGAAAAACATCGGATTTTAAGACCATCTGTGTCTAAATATCATTACTATGTTTGCTTAAACGGACATCGTGCGACAAGATCTGCTTGTATTAAAATTGAATAACAAAAAAATATAAAAGAAAAACATCGGATTTTAAGACCATCTGTGTCTAAATATCATTACACGGTTATTTAAGGTATTCCATATCTCAGTTTTGCGATTCAACCCTTAACTACCACCGTGAATTCTATAACGCTAACAATTTTTTGCAGTGATATGTTCTTTAGGCGCGTCAAGCAGTAACTTTTTGACACGAGATAAACTTATAATTTCGCGTGATGACATGCCTACTAGTGTGACCGAGCGTATGCGTTTACGCGGCTTGCGTTAGACTAGGGACGCGTGGTATAGCGACGTGTGTACATGTAATATTAATATTTTGCAGGTAATCATAGGTTTGATTGATTAATAAACTTTATAAGGATGTATACCATTATTGCTCCGAATGCCAAATAGATGTGAAAACCAGACTAATTTTGATGATTTGAATATACAAATTATGGAATTTAAGTGAAACACTATAAATAATTTAAAAATTCAAAAGGGAACAGTTATTCCATTGTTTTGAATTTTCACTTCTATCAGCAGTCCGTTTGGCTGCCTCAACTTTTTTTTTTATTAAATAGTAAACAATTTTCTTGTTTAAATCCATCGACTCCGAATACCAATAGATGTGATAACCAGACTAATTTTGATAATTTCAATATGCAAATTATGGAATTAAGTGATTCACACTATAATTAATTTAAAAATTCAAAAGGGAACTGTTATTCCATTGTTTTGAATTTTCACTTCTATCGGCAGTCCGTTTGGCTGCCTCAACTTTTTTTTTGATTAAATACTAAACAATTTTCTTGTTTAAATCCATCGGAAATAAAATAAAGATTCCATGGCACTCATTTTTTTAAATCTCTATATTCGCCAATAAAGGCTTACTTAACAGCAACCACTGTAATATAAACTCTAGCATCAACTAGTGATACAGCTTTCAAACAAGTGATTTGGTCATATATATCTCACAATACTTAACTAAGAACAAAAATGAACAACACGATTTAAGGGTTATATTTTTTTTTTTTTTTACAGCAACCACTGTAATATAAACTCTAGCATCAACTAGTGATACAGCTTTCAAACAAGTGATTTGGTCATATATATCTCACAATACTTAACTAAGAACAAAAATGAACAACACGATTTAAGGGTTATATTTTTTTTTTTTTTTTTCGAACTGACTATGCTATTGACCTGGCAAGGTCTTTACAGCTTCACCGGACTACTAAGGCTGAGCGCTTAGGGCACTCAGCCGATTTTGCTTTTGGGTAACATACACAAGGGTGCACGCACACCTCGGCTTGGGCTGTTTCCTGGAAAAAGACACGTCTGTCCTAGCTAACTATTCTAAGCTATTCATACATATATACATTTGTGAACCATACAATCGAAATTGCATGATTCACAAATGAATACGTGTATATCGGATTGAAACGAACTTAAACTATTCGATTCAGTTCGATGAGGGAAAAAAAACAAAACCCTCCCACCATGTGTATATATGTGCACGTGTGTGAGAGAGATGATCTCATATGTCTGTTCAAGTGATGTAGGTGAGTCACTGTATCGCGAAAATAATATCAAGAGGGCTCCGCGCGGGGACGACCTAGGCTCGAGATATTATTGAGAACCGCGAAGTGTGCGGGAGCTAATAGGGATCGATTACAAAAGCGTGGGCGCAACACGCATTTTATAAGATTGAATTTAAATTTACTAACGGTGCCGGCACCGAAGTCTAAAAATAGACATAACAAAAATTATTATTATTATTGAACGGTTATTTTAGGGGAAGATAGACGTAAATACATACACGTTCGCCTCATCCTGCGATTGTCGTGTTTCCCACAGGAAAAATATATTCAATGCGTACTTACCTGGGCGGTGAGGCGGAGTGGCGGAGAGGCGGAGTGAAAGCAACAAAATGTATAGTACACGTACACACGGAAGCTTAGAAGGATCATCGCAGCATTAGAGAGCGTCATGCCGTTTTCCGTGACGGCATATGAATCGACAATGTAGATAATGTAGATTTTTGTAAACGGTTGTATTTACCATAAAAATATTGATCAAGAAGTTAAATATGAAATATTTGAAGAAACACTAGCGAATTTCGGTTTTTTGCACCTAATGATCGGACACGTACACGTGACACCGAAAATGAAGTACGAGAAAACCAGGTTACATAATGTTCGCACATTACTTGTGCACATATGGTAAATTTACGAGACATAAAGTAAATATAAACACATTAAGTTACACGACTTCCGTCACGGAGGCTCGAGCCACGGCAACTGGGCCCGGTCGTCGAGCGATGACACCGCGCCGCGTCACCCTGTTGTTCTCCAGTTAGCTTTCGCGAATTTATTTGTCACAATGGTAAAAACATGTTCAAAGTACCACTTTACATAAGTGTTCAGTAGGTAATACAGTTAATTACATAAACAAAACTTCGGTAACGTCACAATTCACATATGTTTCTAAGAAGAAATCCCTATATGTTATTTTGTCTAATTATATTAAAAGATATAGCTCCAATCTAGAATAACATATCTTTATACGTATAATTCTCCTGTCCATGTGTATGTAACTAAACTCATCCTAAACGGCTGGACAGAATTTGATAAATTTTTTGTGTGTTCAGGTAAATTAAAGAATAAAAAGTAATCAAATTTATACGTATAAAACACGATTGTTACCGCATTCGTCAATGAGCCGAGCGGCATTATACTTAGCTAACATAGGCATTCATTGTTCGGCGCTCCTCGCTAATGCTCGTTTTTCGTCGGCTGGCTAACTAGTCCTCGACCCGTAATGCTACGCGTGACGTCACACGACTCACTCACACTCTACTGCAATCTCACCTACATTTCCCAGTGTAAATCCTTGCTGTTAGGTAATCTGCATCCTTACTCAATAAAATTCACTTCTTACGGCACGACAGGGATTTTTTTCGTTTTTGTTGCGTTATGAGTTATTGTTACTATAGTAACCATTAATAAGTTAATCGTGGCCATGTGACATGGTAAGTTTGCATTTTAAAATGATTTTATCATAGTCGATGCGTACGTGTATTCTATAGTGCACGTTATTAGTTATTTTAATGATAATTTCAGAGTTACGTGTTTAAAGAAAACAAACAATATTTAAAATTAATTATAAACTTATACAATTACTATATTAAATATCAAACACAACAACAAAGTGTTCAAACAATAGTTATTTCGCTTTGTCTTGGATCGTAACGGGGGGCGGTGGGCGGGGCTTCTTGCCCGAAACTGCGGAACCCGCAGCCACGGGCGAGTCGGGGCTAGAGGGCGCTGGTGTCGCCTTTGGCACTTTCGCGCCATCGACGTTTGGGTTATATTTATAAGAAATGAAACCCGCCAATAATCGTATTACCGCAATATGTTAAAATCTAACATTTTCCTTGACTTTAAAAGTACATTTTTGCGGTTTGAACACTAAATTAGTCATTCTTTTTTCGGGAATATAACGTTTCTTATATGAGTTTTATAAAGTGTAAATATTAGTATTGATCTAACATTGAGTTACACTTGAAATTAAAAAAATGTCGTATGATTTGGCAGATATTTAAGCAATATTTAACGAAATAGTTTTAACTGATTGCTATTTTATGTAGTGTTAACTGTGCTACCATTGTGTAAGCAATTCCTATAGCAATAGATTGGATATTGAATAATAGATTGAATAGTTATAGAAGTAGATGAGCTGCAGCGCTAATAAGTGACGAATTTTGTTAAAATGGATAACAATAAACTTCGGTGGAAAAATACGAACGACGACCAAACGATGGTCGAGTTTGTCTTTTTCATATATACCATTATTCTATATAATATTGTATACATTATTTATTACTTCATTTCAAGCTTAATTTGTTTTATAGAGTGATGGTGTACCGCCTATCTGCAGACCAAAATACCAACTAATACGTAAGCTTCAGTCCGTTTTCGGCCACTGCGACGGCTTCAATTTCAACGCTTATTTGTTCTCATATAGTTAAAAGTCATATAAAGTACTGTAGATCGATGCATAATTTGTTACTTGAAGTCACCATTCCCGAAATTTAACTGCCAGTTTCTCCTTTTGCGGTGGCTCTATTTACACTTTATTAAACGGTCAAAGATCTTATAGTATGTTGATAGAAAGATTCTTAGATAACACTTATCACTTAGATAAGATTAGATAACACTTAGATAACATTTATTAATATTCCGATGCTTGTTAATATTGATCTTCCTTCAGTTTATAATAGTACATTAATATTATTTTTGTAATTAATGATTTTTGTAATCATTATTATTTATTTTAATTCTGAGAATTTCAATTTTCATTTCAAAATCCACCATTTCGAGCCATCGATAAAATAATTTAATTTATTTATATGTAAGGAGTCAAAGAATGTTAGGTGCAATGGATGCCTGGCATATATGAAACATTTAAGTTAATATTATAATTAAAAACGTTTCTAATATACATAAGTCGGATATAAATAGTACACCATTCACACAGAGAAGTAACAAAATGTATAGTATTTCACACACGGAAGGAGTAACGCGGCATTAGAGAGCGTCATACCGTTTGCCGTGACGGCGTATGAATCGATCATAGAACCGAAAATGTAGATATTTTTGTAAACGGTTGTATTTACCATAGAAATATTGATCAAGAAGTTAAATATGAAATATTTGAAGAAACACTAGCGAATTTCGGTTTTTTGCACCTAATGATCGGACACGTACACGTGACACCGAAAATGAAGTACGAGAAAACCAGGTTACATAATGTTCGCACATTACTTGTGCACATATGGTAAATTTACGAGACATAAAGTAAATATAAACACATTAAGTTACACGACTTCCGTCACGGAGGCTCGAGCCACGGCAACTGGGCCCGGTCGTCGAGCGATGACACCGCGCCGCGTCACCCTGTTGTTCTCCAGTTAGCTTTCGCGAATTTATTTGTCACAATGGTAAAAACATGTTCAAAGTACCACTTTACATAAGTGTTCAGTAGGTAATACAGTTAATTACATAAACAAAACTTCGGTAACGTCACAATTCATATATGTTTCTAAGAAGAAATCTCTATATGTTATTTTGTCTAATTATATTAAAAGATATAGCTCCAATCTAGAATAACATATCTTTATACGTATAATTCTCCTGTCCATGTGTATGTAACTAAACTCATCCTAAACGGCTGGACAGAATTTGATAAATTTTTTGTGTGTTCAGGTAAATTAAAGAATAAAAAGTAATCAAATTTATACGTATAAAACACGATTGTTACCGCATTCGTCAATGAGCCGAGCGGCATTATACTTAGCTAACATAGGCATTCATTGTTCGGCGCTCCTCGCTAATGTTCGTTTTTCGTCGGCTGGCTAACTAGTCCTCGACCCGTAATGCTGCGCGTGACGTCACACGACTCACTTACACTCTACTGCAATCTCACCTACATTTCCCAGTGTAAATCCTTGCTGTTAGTTAATCTGTATCCTTACTCAATAAAATTCACTTCTTACGGCACGACAGGGATTTTTTTCGTTTTTGTTGCGTTATGAGTTATTGTTACTATAGTAACCATTAATAAGTTAATCGTGGCCATGTGACATGGTAAGTTTGCATTTTAAAATGATTTTATCATAGTCGATGCGTACGTGTATTCTATAGTGCACGTTATTAGTTATTTTAATGATAATTTCAGAGTTACGTGTTTAAAGAAAACAAACAATATTTAAAATTCATTATAAACTTATACAATTACTATATTAAATATCAAACACAATAACAAAGTGTTCAAACAATAGTTATTTCAATTTAAAAATGAAACGAAGCGAATCAATGAAGTCTATACATCTTCTATCATCATCATATCAACATACATATAATAAAAATGTAAATCAAACGTGTCTTTACTTTTTCGATTTTACTTCGACTTAGAAAACATTTTAATCATATTTAGAAATGTCTGTATGTATGTCTGTTTGTATGAACACGCATCACTACTAACGGGTCCACGTGGACGAAGTCGGTGCCACAGCTAGTGTTATATATAATGTTACAATCCAATGACATAAATACATACTTCTTACACGTACTATTATTATGCAGTTAGATTTATGGTATTATTTTCCCTGGCATTTCTTTTACGAAACGTAAAAATAAATTATTTATGAGTTTCAAATGATGTAAAACAAATGCAGAAAGGATTTCGACAAAATTTATAACTTAATAACAACTTGATAAATTTACAACCACAATTTCAATAAAACGACAAGTGACTAAATAAAATAAAATACAACATCCAACAGGAGACATAAAATGACAAAGGCATTCAAATTCAGTGAGTGCTTTTCGATCTCGGCAACTCTTTAACCTTCACTCATAAATCTTGTAATATCATAAAAAAGCATGTTTTGTAAGTACAAAACAATACTAACATATACAGTCAATGAATATTACAAAACTTGGAGTTAACTTGAGTGGCTGAAAATGTATATGCGATATGCAAAAATATCCCAACTCCAAACAAATGCAAGTAAAAGTATAAATTATCTATGCATGAGTATCATTTAAGAGTGTAACCTTAAAGATGAACAATTAATTATCGGTCCAAAGAGTTTTTACTCTTTCCGAAGTAGTGTTAATTTATTTGTTTAAAAATAAATAAAAGTAGCCGTCGTAAAGTGGTCGAAACTCGGCCAGAATAAGAAGCATAAAGTTTCTCCTCCACGTGTCAATATGAAGATATTATTATCTATACTACTTTATTTTAATGGTAAAAACTGTATTGACTTTTCTCCAAATATTGTAGACTGTAGACGTAAGTAGGGTGAAATATGACGAGATACCTATAAATATATTTTTTTTTCGAACTGACTACGCTATTGACTAAGCAAGGTCTTAACAGCTTCACCGGACTACTAAGGCGAGCGCTTAAGGCACTCAGCCGATTTTATTTTGACAACTAGCTCAAGGTTGCGCGGCACACCTCGGCTTTGGCTGTAACCTGATACATACAATTCGCGACCTATGTGTGCTAACCTAAGCTAAGCTAACTATTCATACATATATGAGTTGTTGAAACATATATGTGTACCAAGCATACATACCTCAACAACTCTTATATATATATCGTATCGGATAATATTCTATACTATTTAAGTTTGATAAGGGAAAAAAGATAAAACCCTTCCACTTGTATGTGTAAGCGTGTATGCGTGCACGTGTGTGGAGGTGATATGTGTAATGTTGTCGCAGTGATGTAAGATTTTGTGTCGTTGTATCGCGCGAGCAGCGTACTCAAGGGCTCCACACCGAGAGAACAGACCTAGGCTTGAGCAGCTGCCGAGGGGGGCTTAGTCTGGTCCTATAAATAAAGGTTTCGATACGTCAATGGTATGAAAAAAGGAAGTATTTCGAATATTTTTTATTGATAAAGCTAGTCAGTAGCTATTAAACAAACAAAGGTTCACAAACAATGGAGAAAAAGCTACTAAACTCTTTTCACCTATATAAATATAATATCATATTATAATTATACTAGCTGTAACCCGCGGCTCCGCACGCTCTTTTTTAAAATGTATTAAAGAAATGTAAAATTGTGGGTGGGTGTGTACATTACAGAAACGCTTTTTCAAAAACATTTGTAACTTCGACACGAACGCCATCTACTGTAACATGTAACGTGTACATTAGATATATGAATACTAATAATATATCGAATGGGATGGGATTTATCATCAGCAACATACCTGGATTTTCAACCTACTATATACCAAACTCAGTGCTCACTAACACTATATAAGAAAGTAATGAAAATTATAAGCTATACATTATCGAATAATATATCTTAAATCTTTTATTATATAGATATAATATGCCCGTATTGTCTATATACTTAAGTTATTCTTATACGTTGCTATAATAACTGAGTTATGTAGAAGCAAACGTGGTAAATAAGACAATATGGCCGCCAAATTGACCAAAAAGATGATATAATTCATATTACATACAAATATATGACTTTCAATTATGTATATTTATTCTTGGAGTCAGTAAGGCACACGTCTCACGTCATCAATTTCACATGGACTAATACATAGGTAGCAGTCAATCACTACATAGTGTACCAATTCAAATAAAAAGAGAATCATTAAAATCGGTTCATAATTAACTAAAATATCGATTAACATGCATGAAAAAAATATATACAACCGAACATAGTAACCTCCTCCTTTTTCGAAGTCGGTTAAAAAAGTCCTCTGTCAGCTTATCTGTTCGCGATAAAGTCAAAAACTACCATTTTCATGCTGTTTTCACCAGTAGATAGAATGATAATTCATGGGGAAGGTTTAGGTATAATTTGTCAAAGTTTTCATTTTATTATCCGGGCGGGACAACGTCTTCCGAGCCCGCTAGTTATCTGCCCGTAAAAGCCCCGTGAAAGTCGGTCCAATCAATTAGGAGATAGTAGGATATTGCGGACAAAGTCTTGAGAAACAAAATAAAATAGTTACTTCTTATAAGGTGAGTTATCTTCCAGTGAAAGTCCCGTGAAAATCAGTTCAAGCATTACGGATATTCCACTGCGGCCGAAGGCGAATAAAAAACCTAAATTACTTTTTATAAGGTCTGTTATCTACCAGTAAATACCCCGTGAAAATCGGTCCAACCATTTTGGAAATAGCCATGCGGACGAAACCGCGGACAAATAAAATAGAACATGTCAACCGCTATAATTTCGGCTATCTGGCAGTAAAAAGTAAAATTCCCGTAAATATAGGTCCAGCCGTTTTGGAGATTACCCGCAACAAACAAACAAACAGAGAAATATACTAATATAAAAATATAGACAAAGTATAAAGAAATTTTTTTTTGTTCATTTGTAGCCTTAGCCATTCATCAAAAAGTTGTTATTTTAATTGTACATACATAAACTTTATTTTTATAATACGTAATAGAGAACAAATAAAAAATTAGAAATAAAAGTAGTATAAACTTTTTCCATAGGAAAACAAAATAAACTTCGAAAATGTTTGCGATAGAAACTTACCACGTTACCATGGCAACGTATATAATACTAACGCTAACGAAATCTTTATTTGAACAATTTTGTTTTATGATTATGAAGACTAAGAAAATAATAATGATGGATAAAATAATGTACGACATATTATATAGAAGATTTGGCGCTTATGCCTTTATTGTAACTTAGACATGGAATAAAATTGATTAAAGGATATATAAGAAATACCTATATTGACAACTTCAGAATTGGCAGTATGGATTAATTCCTTCGCCTGTCCTATTGAACGAATATTATTACTACTACTAACGAAATCTCTCAAAAGGAAAAAAGTGCCCGATTTTGAAACGTTCTTCATTGGTGCTCTGCTTCTATTGGTCTTAGCGTGATGATATATAGCCTGTAGCCTTCCTCGATAAATGAGTTATTTAAAACCGAAGGATTTTCTCAAATCGGACTGGTAGTTCCTGAGATTATTAATTACTTTTTTAAGGTCTGTTATCTACCAGTAAATACCCCGTGAAAATCGGCCCAAAGTAATGCGGACGAAGCCGCGGACAAATAAAATAGAATATGTCAACCGCTATAATTTCGGTTATCTGGCAGTAAAAAGTAAAATTCCCGTTAAAATAGGTCCAGTCGTTTTGGAGATTACCCAGGACAAACAAACAAACAGACAAAATATAATAATATAAAAATATAGACAAAGTATAAAAAAAGTTTTTTTTGGTCATTTGTAGCCATATCCATTCATCAAAAAGTTGTTATTTTAATTGTACATACACAAACTTTATTTTTATAATACGTAATAGAGAACAAATAAAAAATTGGAAATAAAAGTAGTATGAACTATTTGAATAGGAAAACAAAATAAACTTTGAAAATGTTAGCTTTGATACTTACCACATAACTTCAGAATTGGCAGTATGGATTAATTCCTTCGCCTATGAACTATTTGAATAGGAAAACAAAATAAACTTTGAAAATGTTAGCTTTGATACTTACCACATAACTTCAGAATTGGCAGTATGGATTAATTCCTTCGCCTGTCCTATTGGACGAATATTATTACTACTACTTACCACGTTACCATGGCAACGTATATAATAATAACGTAATCGCTCAAAAGCAAAAAAAGTGCCCGATTTTGAAACATTCTTCATTGGTGCTCTGCTTCTATTGGTCTTAGCGTGATGATATATAGCCTATAGCCTTCCTCGATAAATGAGCTATCTAAAACCGAAAGACTTTCTCAAATCGGACTGGTAGTTCCTGAGATCATAGCGTTCAACCAAACAAACAAACAAACTCTTCAGCTTTATATATATACTAGCTGTTACCCGCGGCTCCGCACGCTCTTTTTTAAAATGTATTAAAGAAATGTAAAATTGTGGGTGGGTGTGTACATTACAGAAACGCTTTTTCAAAAACATTTGTAACTTCGACACGAACGCCATCTACTGTAACATGTAACGTGTACATTAGATATATGAATACTAATAATATATCGAATGGGATGGGATTTATCATCAGCAACATACCTGGATTTTCAACCTACTATATACCAAACTCAGTGCTCACTAACACTATATAAGAAAGTAATGAAAATTATAAGCTATACATTATCGAATAATATATCTTAAATCTTTTATTATATAGATATAATATGCCCGTATTGTCTATATACTTAAGTTATTCTTATACGTTGCTATAAACGCTGAGTTATGTAGAAGCAAACGCGGTAAATAAAACAATATGGCCGCCAAATTGACCAAAAAGATGATATAATTCATATTACATACAAATATATGACTTTCAATTAGGTATATTTATTATTATTGGAGTCCAGTAAGGTACACATCTATCGCGGTTGTAACATATGTTTGATCAATTTCACACGAACGAATGCCCAGGTAGCAGTTAATCACTACATAGTGTACCAATTCAAATAAAAAAAGAATCATTAAAATCGGTTCACAATTGACTAAAATATCGATTAAAATACATAAAAAAAATACATTTTTTGTAATTTTTTATTTGCCATTTCAATTCCTATAACCCCAAATTTTCACGTTCCTAACCCTACCCTCCCATTTTTTTCGCGATTTTAGTATTTTCCTATAAACAATATCTAAATGATTCAACAGCCGCTTGTATTACAAACAAAACGAAATTATCGATGTTGCTGAATGACAGATGGCGCTACGTCCGCTTCATCAAAATTTCTTTCTCACATGCGTAAGTCATTGACTAAACCAACTAGGTATTTGTTTGAGTGAGTCCAGGGAATTGTTTTCTTTCAGAATCGCTGGAAGGAATCGCGGTAATAGGGTTCTATGTTTTTTAAGGTTTTTCCAGGTTGGAAATCTAGGTGGCGCTATTGTACATCAACTACTGTATAGCTGTATAAATCACTAAGAGACATGTAGTATTATATACTTACTAACCGACCCGAGCATCTTAGTCTTCCTGAAATCTGTCTCTTAGTGATTTATACAGCTATACAGTAGTTGATGTACAATAGCGCCACCTAGTGATGAATTATACTAAAAAGTAAACATAAAATCCTTATACCTAATTTTAGAAACAGTGAATTTTTTTTCAAACCTCCCAAAAGTCTATAAAATTATTTATCCAAATAATACCTAGAAAATGTAATGCAGTGCCTTGAACATTTAGATATACTTTTAAAACATTTTCGAAATTATAGCGCCCGACTTTCAGTACTCGAGAGGCATAAACACTCGAACACACTTTTAAATCTACGAAACGTGCATTTTTAAATACTTAACGAGTCGACACAGTTCGCCTCTTACGCTCCATATAGTTTTATTAACACTAATTTTTAATTGCCTATAATAGTCGTATCTGTTCCGATAATTGAACAATACCTTTCCCGATAAACGACGCGTTAAGTGAAAATTTATGTTTTAATAGGTATGTTCAACGACTTTTTATTTTCTTTCGACTCTTCGATTAACGTTCTTCATTTCGATTTTCATTTATTTGCAAACTCGTATATCGAAGCGAAGGCTTAAATCTTATATATTAATACGTGAAACTAAAACTTTGTATCTATTTTTAAGCGAATTGCGCGAACAGATGGACGTGAAATTTGGCATAGTTAAAGTTTACGTGGAGGAAAAGTGCCGAAAGTCGTTTTTTGTATAGAAAATGAATTAGAAATACATTAAATTAATTAAAATATGCATTACTGTGTGAGTGAGTACGTCTTGCATAACACACAACATATACACACATGTAAATGAAGATGACGTTTCGCCACCTGTCAATTTACTCTTACGTTCCAATTACCTTTTTTTCATCTTACTTACATACGTTCCATACCTTACATACCCTATGAAATTAAATGGTCCAACTGTAGGTTAATTTTACAATTTATATTTCAGCCTGTGCATAACCAGCTTTTCGCAGGCCGGCATGACAGCGGCGACCGGCGCTGGATAGTGTGTCACTCGGTGGTCGCCATTGTTTTTAGATTGTACTGTGCTTACCATCAGGTACAGTGCAGTCATTTTGCCGTGCTAAAATAAAATAATAATAATAATATAATTTGTAAATTCATAATATACATTAATAATTAATTGATAAATAATTTATCTTTAGTAGATTAATAAAACCACTGACAAACAAACAAACAAACAAACAAACTCTTCAGCTTTATATATTAGTATAGATATAGATTATCATATTATAATTGAACTAGAATGACTGCATCATCTAATATATAAAAATCTGATGTCACGGTGTTAATGTTCGAAATCCTCCGAAGCGGCTGGACCGATTTTTATGAAATTTTAAATTGGGAGGTATTAGAATAAAGTATATTTTATACCTCTAGGTGATTAGGGTATCCTCTGACCAGATTTTTTTTCAATATTTTTGGTAATTTTTCTTTTTTGTAATTTTTTATTTGCCATTTCAATTCCTATAACCCCACAGTTTCACGTTCCTAACGTCCCCACTCTCCCATTTTTTTTTCGCGATTTTAGTATTTTCCTATAAACAATATGAACGAAACGCAACAATGCAAGCACTGTTACTTCACGTCGGTTTTCTATGAGAGGGTGGTACTACCCCGAACGAGCCAACATTCATGCTAAAACCAGTAATAGTTTCAGCATGGCTCTACCACCATTACAATTATTATTATTATTATGTTTTGTTGGTTTTAGCGATCGACCACAATCTCACCTGCTGTTAAATGACTATGTGCTCTAAGATGGTAAACACGCTAAAACTTAGACGAACTGGCTCTCAGGTGCAGCTGCCGGAACACACCAACAGGTGCTTAGTGATGACTTTCAACTAGAGATTGGTAGCTAGCCAGACGGGCTTAGAAAAAGCCTTACCACCATGCTGTGGATTCATCGCAATGTTTCCCTTTACCGAAATATCCGGCTCTACGTACGTAAATTTGAGCCTTCCGACCATCTGCCTACCGGGTCCGCTAATAAAGTATCTTAATATGCAATAATAAAAAAACCGGAATATGCAAAGTATCTCTTATTATAAATATAATTTGCATTATTATAAGAATTTGCATTACAATGATTGAATTTAATTTGCAAGAACAGCATAGAAGTTAAAAAATTTTTTTATGTATTCATGTGTACTTACTTTAATTAACACTTTTTACCTAGAAATTCGTTAAAAAATCGTTCTCTGATTTTTGCGTAAAAACCTACTCCTTAATAGATGCAAATACGAACAAAAAAATCAATACGATACTGTAAAGTCGTTTTCACACCGGAGAATCGCACTGTACAAAAATCCGTTTATTTCGCTTTAACAATATTAAACTTTATTGTTATTGGTCTCTCAATGGGATCTGAGGATCTGGATGGCATTGTTTCAACGCACCAAAATGTCCCATGGACGTAAATTTACATACTCATAAATATAAAAACAACATTGCTAGATGGACTTGGCGTATGTACATTTTTTTTCGTCGTACAATAAACGAGAACACAGCCGTCTGAGAACGGATGGCCGTGAAATTTGGCATAGTTAAAGTTTACATGGAGGAGAAGTGCCGTTTTTTGTATATAAAATGAATTAGAAATACATTAAATTAATTAAAATATACATTACTCGCACTACGACTTGAAAAATACACATATACACACATGAAAATGAAAATGACGTTTCGCCCTTTGTCAATTTACACTTACGTTCCAATTACCTTTTTTCATCTTACTTACATACGTTCCATACCTTACATGCCCTTTGAAATTAAATGGTTAAACTGTAGGTTAATTTTATAATTTATATTTCTGCCTGTGCATATCCAGGTTTTCGCAGGCCGGCATGACAGCGGCGACCGACGATGGATAGTGTGTCACTCGGTGGTCGCCATTGTTTTTGGATTGTACTGTGCTTACCATCAGGTACAGTTCAGTCATTTTGCCGAGCTAAAATAAAAAAATAATAACAATTTAATCTGTAAATTCATAATATACATTAATAATTAATTGATAAATAATTTATCTTTAGTAGATTAATGAAACCACTGAAATTATTATTATGTTCTTTGGTCTTATTGAATGTTAAAATGAATTCTTGTCGAATGTCGACCACTAGGCGACCAATTGTATAATGTATTATGTTTTGTTGGTTTTAGCGATCGGCCACAATCTCATCTGATGATAAATGACTATGTGCTCTAAGATAGTAAACACGCTAAACCTGGAAGGGGCTGGCTCTCGAGTGCAGCTGTAGGAACACACCAACAGATGCTTGGTAATAGACTTTCAACTAGAGATTGGTAGCAAGCCAGGCGGACTTAGAAAAAGCCGTACCACCATGCTGTGGATTCATCGCAATGTTTGCCTTTACCGAAATATCCGGCGCTACGTACGTACGTACAATCACTAAATTTCAAATAAAACTGAATATAATTCTACCAATATTTGTGCTTGTCGTTAATTTGTAAAATACTGAATATTCAGTAAATATTTATTTAACGGTAAAGGAATATCACTCTTTGGAAAAAAGGGTTATATACATGCGTTAGAAATTATACTTCTTTGGCGTAACAAGATAAAAATCTTTTCAAAAATTTTATCTTTCCCTTTTTTCTGTACGTTTGTAGAAAAAATGATACTAGCAATAGAAAAAAGGTATTTAATACATTGAAAGTTTTAATACAAAGAAACAAAGTGTTGACTATAACTAACTTCAGGGTGTCGGTTTTTCGTGACGGTATGCGCGTGCATCGTATAAATTTATTCTCGTCATTTTTAGATAGTGTTCCGGTCTTTTGAAATAATATTTATAAGCTCGAAGACTAGTTACATAAAAAAATATTTATTTATACGAACCTTAATTTTATGTAAAAAAAACGGTGTATTTTGGTAACTGGTGTCAGTACCGATGTGACGCTGTTGTCTGACCAAACTAAAAACAAATGGTATCTCATAAAAAAAACCCCAAAATTTGAGCCTTCCGACCATCTGCCTACCGGGTCCGCTAATAAAGTATCTTAATATGCAATAATAAAAAAAACCGGAATATGCAAAGTATCTCTTAATATAAATATAATTTGCATTATTATAAGAATTTGCATTACAATGATTGAATTTAATTAGCAAGAACAGCATTGAAGTTTAAATTGTTTTTTATGGATCCATGTGTACTTTAATTAACACTTTTTACCTAGAAATTCGTTAAAAAATCTCTGATTTTTGCATAAAAACCTACTCCTTAATAGATGCAAATACGAACAAAAAAAATCAATACAATACTGTTAAGTCGTTTTCACACCGGAGAATCGCACTGCACATTCAAAAATCCGTTTATTTCGCTTTAACAATATTAAACTTTATTGTTATTGGTCTCTCAATGGGATCTGAGGATCTGGATGGCATTGTTTCAACGCACCAAAATGTCCCATGGACGTAAATTTACATACTCATAAATATAAAAACAACATTGCTAGATGGACTTGGCGTATGTACATTTTTTTTCGTCGTACAATAAACGAGAACACAGCCGTCTGATTTAAAGTAGTTAGTGTTATTCTCTGGACACGTATAAACACCCTAAGAACTTCGATCCCATTTGCGATTAGTTGGTAAATGATTGACAAATAATATAAACAGTTTCCTCTGTATTGAACTATTTGCGATTAGTTGGTAAATGATTGACAAATAATATAAATATAAATATAAACAGTTTTCTCTTTATTGAACTCAGCACTTATTTGCATGCATTTACTTTTACGTGGGGTAAGTAATTATGGGTACATCCTAGAGTAGATATATGAGGATGTTTTTTTTTTTTCGAACTGACTATGCTATTGACCTGGCAGCGTCTTTACAGCTTCACCGGACTACAATATATATGAGGATGCTTCTCACTAAAATCTCTCGGTGTTCATCGGACGTCTGTTGCCGGATAGTTGGAATCGCATTATATTAAAATTGTTGGTTTATATTACTAAGGTTAAAGAGTATTTGTCATCGGTAAATTGTTTTCTAAAGAATGGGTGTAAGAGATGGAAAATACAAAATTCTTGAAAACAGAAGACATTAGCGGAGAGTGGGAGTAAGTGACAAAAAATTAAAGTCACTATGACTCATCTAAAAATACACAGAAATGATTTTGTCACTTTTCTACAAATACAATATCAGTAAACGCGATATTTAGCGTTAAAGTGTTGTTTTGGAAACCGATTTTTGTAATAAGCGAGATGTAATAATTTATATAACTACTAGCGGTCCAGGTGGACGTTGACCTGCCTTGATAATAAAAAAAATCTAAAATTCAACCACCGGGCCACCTACCAATTAGCAACCTACCTTTCCAATTATCTAAAGATTACGTAAGAATCTAAACCATTCTCGGATCCACTCGAACACGCACACAAAATTTCATCAAAATCGGTCCAGCCGTTTAGGAGGAGTTCAGTGACATACACACGTACAGAAGAAATTTATATATAAAGATAGAAAAACGTCAAAGCTGTTTATTTTTTAACACGTAGCTTACAGTAAATTATCAAAAAAAAGGAATTATATACAATTGAATTTAACACACATTCATAAATTTTACTTAATTGGAAAGATTCCAAATAAGACAAGTTTACTTATTAAACTCTGAAAGCTAAAGTCAAAGTTAAATAAAGCTACAGTATAAAAATCAACTCCCCTTTAGCCGTTTCGAATTTGAAATGTCCTCACTAGAGAGCTTTATACCGACCATTTAGCGAGCAAACACTGTCGTACACGGATGAAGCAATGCCGTCATACAATAACAGGCACCATTGTTACAGTGTAGGCGTCGAGAGCGTGCCAAATAGTGCTACGTTATAAATTGGATGTTTAGTATAACACTGACAAATTCAACACGGTTCGAAATGGGCTACACCATAATCAGACGCCTACGCGTAACGCGTGACACGGTGCAAGTCGCTTTTGCTATTATAAAATTACTAGAGGCCGTGCTTCGACCATAATAAGAGGTACAGATTTCTTCACGTGTTAATATATAGATATCATGTATGGTACTTGTTTCGTATAGAAAAAACTATATTGAGTACTAGCTGTGTCCGCGACTTCGTCCGCTTGGAAGCTTATTTAAAAAACAGTGATTTATAAAGTCATCTGAACGTATTAAGTCCATTTAGTTATTTACTTTTCGCTCGTACTTACGCTGCGTCGTCATTAAAATTACAATAACTTTTGATAGAGTGGACCGATTTGAATGAAACAGAAACTAAGATATTCTCGAAGATATACTTTACGTTTTCTTTTTTATTGCGAATCTAGTACTTTAGCAGTGATGCGTATTCATACAAACAAACAGACAGACAGATAGACACATATTTCTAAAATTGATTTAAATGTATTCTATTACTTATTCGCAGACATCTGCAACAATTTTGTCACGAACGTCGAAAAAGTATATACACGTTAGATTTACTATCTTATATATATATATATATAGATAGATACAGGAGAAGATTGTAAAATGTTATTAAAAAAAGTCGAGGCAGTTATAATGACTGCCGATAGAAATGAAAACTCAAAACTATGAAATAAATGTGCTCTCTTTTGAATTTTCATATTAATTACAGCGTGAAGGACAATATTTAAATATCAGAGTTTGTTTATTGAAATTGTTAACATTGGGGTTTTCATATCTATTGGCACTCGGAGCGATAATTATATACATTTTAGTAAAGTCTATTGATCAATCAAAAGTATGATGAGCTGCAAGATATCAATATTACATGTGTCCAGGTATCGCGTAGTATAGGGGATACTACGCGTCGCTAGTGTGACGCAAGCCCCGTAAGGGCAATACGACCGGTCATGCGTACATAGCACGTCATAACGCGAAATTATAAATCTATCTCCTGCCAAAGATACCACTCAACGCGCCTAAAGAAGTTTTCATTCCAAAAATAAAGTCAAATTAAAAAATGTACTCTGTGAAGATTGCACTAGAATATCCTTGATCATAGTTAGGTACCTAGTCTTGGATTGTCATAAACTTAGCAATAACTCAATCACTATATATCTCTTATTAGATTCTTAGAAGTTCCCAGTTTTTTTTTCGAACTGACTACATTATTGTCCTTACGGGACTTCACGGCTGTACCGAACTACAGAAGTAACCTGACATATCCACGAAATCTAAACTAATGAAATTATAATAGGAAACCCTATGAAAATATCCCCTTTTCAATAAAAAAAAAATACTGAGATAAACGACCAAGTTCTGAGGTAACAAATATCTACATAAAAAAAAACAACCAAATTAAGAACATTCTTCTTTTTAAAGTCGGTAAAAAGAAATTGTTGATTGCCGACATAAGGACAATAAAGTATGACGAATACGTACTTATGAATAAATGCTTCGAATCATCGATGGAAGGGTAAAAACTAACTATTAAAAATTGTCTTATTAATAGACTCCAAAAAAGAGAAGTTTTACAATTCAGTTGTATTTTTTTTCTATGTTTGTTGCCCCAAAACTTTGCGATTTATAAATTACATTCATACTAATTCGGTTTATAATGGAATACCACTCCATTCATATGGCTGCCCCAGCTGGCTTTGCAGTAGCCCATTCTGTCGACCCAATTTTTCATGACATTTTCGACGGTGTGGCCCTCAATAGCTGCAATGGCAGCTTCAATCTCGTGCTTTAGGTCGTCAATCGTCTCTGGATGGTTGGCGTAGAACTTATCCAAAACCGACCAATGATGCCGCCGGACCACATGAAGCAAACCAACAGACGGGTCACCTGATGGTAAATGATCACCGCCGGCAATAGACGCTAGCACCACCAGAGGAGTCGCATGTGCGGTGCTAGCCTGTGTTGGGAGGAGGGGGGAAAGGGGGCAAGTGGGAAGAGGAGATGAGTCTCCGGCGCTCTCACTGACCGAACGAAACGCACCAATGTCAGCACTGTTACTTCATGTTGGTTTTCTATGCGAGGGTGGTACTACTCCGGGCGAGCCAATCCATTCATACTGTACCAGTAGTAGAGTAGCTTCAACGTGGCTCTACCACCTACCTACCACCTCGTTGTGGGTGCATTGGCTTTTCTATGATTACATGTGGATTTTTTGAGCCCCAAATGTGCTAGTAATGCTTAATGACATAACCACTGAGGTGGAAATGAGCTTCATCTGAAAAGACGATTTTTGCGCTTTTTTCTTGCAGTTTCGGTTGAAGACTCACCATTTTGCAAGTAAGTTTTCAATATTCCCTAATTTTCTTCGAGCGTAAACTTAACCATTTCGTAAACCGCAAACCTTTTACTAAATATTTGACACATTGGCACTTGTCACATTTTTTGACACATTGTCATTCGAGCTGTCAAAGTCGAAATAATCGATAGCTCAAAGAGCAACCGATAGATGGGCCACCCTTTAGTAACACATTCAGTGCTACGTTTTCCCTTCGTATATATTGAACATATTACTATTTGTTGTTTCTAGAATCTTGCGTAAAACGTCCATTTTGAAATCTTTGCCATAACTTACACGTTAGTTTTCGTCTGAGCCACGACGTCGCCACGTCTCTTAGTTATCTCGACGACAATAACTACATATCCAGTGTCATCAAACATTGGAGTTCATGGTGACTCCGAAACTACTCAACCGATAGGATAATTTATATTTCAATTAATGACCCCAATATTTTTTAATTATAAATTAAATGATTGTCAATGTTGATTATTGTTTTTAATTGTAAGTATCATCGGCCTAGACGAGATGGCGCTTTAAATTAGTTTATTGTGTGAAAATTGTAGGACCGACTGTTGTAGATAACATATGTTGAAAGATGGTGCCACGTTTTAATTTTGAATAATTCATTATCCAATAACTAAGTCACAGCAGCGTGGCCGGGTCAGCTAGTTGATAATAAAATAATATACACATATATTATTCTCTAGAAAAACACACGAGATGAATATTAAATAATATAATCGCATAGACGTGTTTACCGTCTTCATAAAAAAAGTATTTACGTATGCTAACAGTTACTTGATGCAGTCACACACCTTCCCACAATAAATTATAAACTGGGTAATCCGTGCATAATTTTATATAGTTAGGTACGTGCTTTACCTAGTGAGAGATTACATGCCATTATTTGTAAAAAACGATTGTTTATTTCTGTTGTATATACTCCATAATTTTTTTAATCTATACTAGTACTATAAAGAAAGATCCGTTGTTTTTTTAAATGAATAAAATCAAATAATAGTTATCTGATTAAAAATCACTTGTAGAAATCTGCATTGTTAATGAGTAACATAGCCTGTAACTTGTTATAAAAATCTCTAAAAACAGGAGCGAGGCCACCCTAGTTGCTAAATAATTGGGATAATCTACATAACGATTGACACTAAATCCCATAGTTTTATAACATGAATGAATCTAAAAAATTTCTCTTTATAAAAAAACATTAGAAATTGCGTTGTCATGTTTTGTTATGTTATTTATTCTTCTATTTATACATATAATAAAAATGAAGTGTCTGTATGTAATATCAAAATAAAAAATGTTTACTACTTGCGTACGAGAGTATACACGCTACTGATAACAAAAATGCAATTTTTAAAATTTTAGTCGGTCTGTCTGTCTGTTTGTCAGTCAGTCACAGTCATAGTCAGTTTGTCTGTTTGTTAACATCAGGCATAGTGCAGTCATTTTGCCGTGCTACTATAAAAAAAATATTATGATGGTAGGAGTTTTTCTTATACCAGTATTCCTTTCTACAACCCTCAAGTTGATAATCTGCCGTGAACCAACTGTAGGTGTGTTCTGGCTGCTGCACTTACACAATACAATCCTCCTCCAGATTCACCGAAACGACCTTCAGGACACGAACGTGTAAAAAATATAATGTATATCTCTAAAAATACGCGTAATGTCCTTGAATAATCTAAATCTACAATGCAATATAATCGTGCAAGTTTAGAATCGTAACAAGCGAATTTGTATCTCAAACATTAGCCCGTGATTTTTGACACTTATTTATGGTACAAAGTCTGAATACTAATGGAGATCACCTCTAGTCTGCATTGGTGAATCATCAAAATTTGTTTTCATGTATGGTTGTTTTAGGCCAAGGGAGCAGCAAACAGTCAGGTCACATATGGGGCGTATCTAAATAGCTACGTTGCCTACAGACAATTGTAAAATGAGCGGCATCACTGTTGTCGTGTCAAACTTCAAAAGCGTTTCTCAATCCCTTTTTGAAAATTCCATGTCATAACCCTGGGTGGCGATGTACCGAGTAACCCATTTCACGGCGATTGATATGGCGATAAAGGTACCATATCAAAAAGTTCTCCAGAACACTCTTACATACCCTAAAGCACACATACAGACCTGATGTCTGCAAAATACTAATGGCTTTAAACTGCAAATTAATGTTAGATAATGAATTCTTGAAAAATCAAATATTATACAACTAGCGGGCTCGACGGACGTTGTTCCACCCTTATAATGATAAAAACTTTACAAATTATATATCTAAGCCTTCCTCGTGAATGAGTCTATCTATCCAGTCCGTTACTGGTATCCGCCGCAAAATACGAACCCGTACCAAACGCTGCGCGTTGTAAAAGACGTCCGCGACATATTTTTACAGACCCTCCCGATGAAATAACGGCAGTGAACGATCAGTACCAGCCTGTCTCTCTAAACAGAGCGTGCTCACGCCCACGTCCGCGTAACCACAGATCACGCCGTCGTGGTCTGGGGGTAAATTTCGCTCCCGTACACCAGACTAGGCCCCCCTCGGCAGCAGCTCAAGCCTAGGTCCGTTCCCTCGGCGTGGAACCCTTGAGTATGCTGCTCGCGCGATACAGTGACATAAAATCTTACATCACTGCGACAACATTACACATATCACCTCCACACACGTGCACGCATACACGCTTACACATGCAGGTGGAAGGGTTTTATTTTGTCCCCTTATCAAACTGAAATAGTTTAGAATATTATCCGATACGAAATATATATAAGGGTTGTTGAGGTATGTATGCTTGGTACACATATATGTTTCAACAACTCATATATGTATGAATAGTTAGCTTAGCTTAGGTTAGCTTACATAGGTCGCGACTTGCATGTATCAGGCAACAGCCAAAGCCGAGCTGTGCCGCGCACCCTTGAGCTAGTTGTCAAAATTAATCGGCTGAGTGCCTTAAGCGCTCGCCTTAGTAGTCCGGTGAAGCTGTTAAGACCTTGCTTGGTCAATAGCGTAGTCAGTTCAAAAAAAATAAAAAAGAGTCTATCTATTAAACAAAACCGCATGAAAATCAGTTCTGTAGTTTTAGAGTTTATCGCAAACAGACAGACAGACGCGGCGGAGGACTTTGTTTTATAATATGTAGTGATATACAGTATGTTATTGTATTTTTTAAATTGTCAATATCCGTAAATATAATATCACTCATAATGTGATTTACTAGCATCTATTCGTTACTTAGTCCACCAGTAATTTGTAATATAAAATCGAGTAACAATAAAATAGAGTTATAGTAAACAATTATTATGAAAACCATCTTCAAGAAGAAAACACTTACGTGTGATAATTGATTGGTTTTACCTATATAAGCCAATATTAATATTATATTATATAAGATTAGCAATTTCACGCGTTTCACATGTTTTCTATGCAATCATTATTTTCGATTCTTTATTTTATAACTATACATATATCTAGGATTACATTAGTTCCACAATTAATCAGTGATTCATTATTTTCTTGATTTATTGTTCACAAGATATATAATTCTTCTATTTTATTTTTGGCAACCATTCTTCTAGTAGACTATTACGGCTATTGTCAAGTGAGTATCGATATTACAAGTTTCTTGATATAATTACAATGAACTGACAAGATGGTGGCCATTTTGTTAGAACTTTCCATGGAGTTTTTGTGGCAAGTCAGAATCCATGCGCCGTGATATTATTTCCGATCCAATTCACTTGTGCACAATAACCAAACTATATTACGTAAAGCACCACCAACATTACTCAATATAGGCCAAATAACACATGGTTATGGATAAAATATAAAGACCACTACATGGCATTCCAAGATCCCGCCAAAAACTCAAGATATATAATGTAAATTAAATGTGGAGACACTTATTCAGCTTGCTTAGATTTTAATAGCATTAGATTAATGTACTCACATATAACTAACCACTGAGCCGCCAAATTTTGGAAACGATTACTGATTTCTTTTAAAAAATCAGACTATATGGCACATATAAGTGTATTGACTGAAAAACTATTTCCAATCAATTATATTTATTAACATTATTACAGTAACTGTAAGGTAACAGATCAGATTAGCATATCAAGAACCGTCTGAAAATGTTAACCAGATGATTTCTACGTATACGTATATCATAAATGATAAGTAGAGGTGTTCATCCGTCAATCACTTCTATAAGAAATCGTTGGTAGCAAAAAATGTACTAAGCAGTGATGATAGGTTGTCCATTATTAACCTTTTTTGGAATAAAATCTTATAGGGTTGACTGTTGACTAATAGCCACAAAAATGCTGTCTACGGTTCACTCAAGACGAAAAAAATATCTTACGATGCCGACAACTAGCTGCCGATTTTAACATTAAGTGGATATGACGAATCGCGGTTAAGTAATGTGATTACGCCTCAACAGTTTTTAAAGTGACAACTTTCTTTGCCGCTTAATTTTTAGTAACGGAAAAACTTATGGGTTCGCGTCACCGATGACCTCGACATGCTAGTAACGTTTTGCGCTTGGCGACAGACTAGTGACCCGTAGTATAGTGGCCTGTGAATATGTAATATTGATATTTTATATTGAGCTTGTGTAGCTTACCATATGTGTCATTAATTAATAAACTCGGACTAGTGATAATAATTTCAATTTACAAATTATGATATTTAAATAATTCATACTATAATTTATTAAGAAATTCAGGATAGTCCACACTTATTCCATTGTTTTGAGTGTTCTCTTCTATCAGTATCCGGTAGAGCTGATAAGACCTTGCTAGGTCAATAGCGTAAACAGTTCGAAAAATAAAAAAGTGTGCGTGTACTTATATACACGCGTTAGAAGATATACTTCTTTGGCGTAACAAGATAAATAATTTTTCAAAATTTTTATCTTTCGCCTTATTCTACGTTTGTAGAATAAACGACATTAACAATAGAAAAAAGGTATTTAATACATTGAAGGTTTTAATATAAAGAAATACAAACAACAAATACAAAGAAACAAAATGTTGACTATAACTAACTTCAGGGTGTCGGTTTTTAGTGACGGTGTGCGCGCGCATCGTAAAAATTTACTCTTTAAAAATTTTACTATTTTTCCCTAACGCGCCAAAAGAAATATAACTTCAAACCTTGCTAGGTCAATAGCGTAGACAGGTCGAAAAAAAAGTGTACTTATGTACACGCGTTAAAAGATATACTTCTTTGGCGTAACCAGATAAATAATTTTTCGAAAATTATATTTTTCGCCTTATTCTATGTTTGTAGAAAAAACGGCATTAACAATAGAATAAAGGTATTTAATACATTGAAGGTTTTAACATAAAGAAATACAAAGAAACAAAATGTTGACTATAGCTAACTTCAGGGTATCAGTTTTTCGTGACGATGTCCGCGCGCATCGTAAAAATGTACTCTCATCATTTTTCCCTAACGCGCCAAAAGAAGTATAACTTAAAAAAAAACTTCTGTCAGCAGTCCTTATGACTTTTTAGTACTATGTCGTTCTTGGAACCATATATTCAGAATGGTTGTTTCTAAAAACGTATAATATCGTATTTATTTAACAGAATTAATTATAACAAATTATTTTATCATTTGGGAGCCAAATCCTTAGTTAGCTTAGATAGGTCGCGAATTGCATGTATCAGGCAACAGCCAAAGCCGAGGTGTGCCGCGCACCCTTGAGCTATCTAAATAAAATCGGCTGAGTGCCTTAAGCGCTCGCCTTAGTAGTCCGGTGAAGCTGTTAAGACCCTGCTTGGTCAATAGCGTAGTCAGTTAAAAAAAAAAGAGCCAAATCCTAAAAACATGGACAACGCACAAAGCAGATCTATACAACGTATGAATCAGATTAACGAAACTAATTACTTTCACATAAAAACATAATTAACTTATTATATCTGTGTACTTTATAATTAGATGATGATTTCAGAACGGTATGCCCGTCTGTTGCTGTTAAGATCGATTACTTGTGTTGTTGACCTTTGATTTATCTAAATTAAGCTACAGTAATATATCTATAATCTATAAACATTATATATGCTATATGTGTGGTACCTTAGTTATTTTAATATATATAACGGATTTTGATTCAGTTCTAACTGCCTTTTAAAGAATTTTTACAGTTTTTTTACTTTTTGAATATATAATACATCATCATCATGGACAGCTCTTTTCGACCCACTGCAGGACATAAGCCTCCTCCCTTTTACGCCATTCCTCTCTATTCTGGGCCCTTGTCCACGTTTTCCCCACAAGATGCCCATTGGTCTTCCCACACTTCCCCCGCCCTCTCTCGGCCACCACTCGGTCAAGAACCAACTCCACCTGCCATCACCACGTCTGGCCTAGTGGCCACGTACGTACGTACACCGATGTCTTGTACTTTCGTTTTTTTTCGGAAAAAAATAATATAGTAATGTTATTATAATATTTATATAATAAGTTTTATGGTGGTAGAGCCACGCTGAAACGTAACGGATTTTGATTCAGTTTTAACTGCCTTTTAAACTTTTTTTACCAAATTTTTATTTTTTAAATATATAATACATCATCATTATCATGATGAACAGCTCTTGTCGCCCACTGCATGGCATAAGCCTCCTCCCTTTTACGCCATTCCTCTCTATTCTGTGCCCTTGTCCACGTTTTCCCCACAAGATGTATCGTGTCGTCGACCCATCTTGCCATTGGTCTTCCCACACTTCGCCTGCCCTCTCTCGGCCACCACTCGGTCAAGAACCTACTCCATCTGCCATCACCACGTCTGGCCTAGTGGCCTGCCCACCGTCATTTTATTTGAGTAATACGTACACCGATGTTCTATACTTTCGTTTTTTTTTTCGGAAAAAAAAAATAATAAAATATAATAATGTTATTATAATATTTATATAATTAATTTTATGGTGGTAGAGCCACGCTGAAACTATTACTGGTTTCAGCATGAATGGGTCGGCTCGCCCGGGGTACTACCACGTGAAGTAACAGTGCTTGCATTGTTGCGTTTCGTTCGGTCAGTGAGAGCGCCGGAAGCCTACCTCCCCTGTCCCTCCCTTAATCCTTTCCCCCAAAGGTGGCAACGCACCAGCAACTCCTCTCCTCTGGTGTTGTTAGTGTCCATGGACGGTGGTGATCATTTAACATCAGGTGGCCCACCTGTTCGTTTGCCACCTATGACATAAAAAATAATAATAATATAATACATGTATTTGTATAAAGTTTATATTTAAGTAAAGTATCAAGTATGAGACAACGTCAGGTAACGCAACTTAGTACTAAAGTGAAATTGATGTTAGTTACAAACAATACATAGCAATTCACTAATTCTCGTATTCATGTCCAACTACATTGCGAGCACCATACATGAGTTGAAAATCCCGCTATAGTAGTACACGTAGAGTACCGAAATCTCTGTATATCTACTAACCGAGCGGAGTGATAGGTATTTATGTATTGCTACCACCATATACATGGGAATAAACCCCACTTAAATAAGTAACTCTCGTGTAAGCTGCAACTTTTGCGAGCGTAGTCACATTTTGATAAAAAGAATAAAATAAAACTTATTTATACCTGCAAATCTTATTTACAGTATATAAACCACTTGTCTATATTAAATCCAAACGTTATATGGTCTGTTATAGTTAAATTAATTTGTAGTAATTATTTACGTATATACAGTCGCCATCTAACGTTGCTCCGATGAACTAGAAACATAACTTTGTAGCGGAGTTAAGTTTAAAGTAAAAGTTGTGATATACTAGTATATTGAGTTTCTCCACAAAACCGCTTAAACAGTTACCTTGCAGTGGCGCTAGCAGTGGCTAAAACAAATGAACAATATGCAATAATATAAATAAAACATTTTTTTTTACCAATCTTGCATTTTTACGTATGATGTACATTTTATATATTTTTCTAAGCAAATGGTGAAATAGAATAAATACCTCTTTACAATTAAATATTTAAGTATTTTAACCACTTTAGGACTTCATGCGATCTTATACAATACTAACTGGTACTACTAACCTGCGACTTCTTCGGTGTCAAATTGTATGATAAACTTATGTAACAATAAAATACAACCTAACGTCATGTACTAGCGCATCATATTAGTAGTTATAGCATAAATACATGAAAAAAAATCGTGTATGGCAATTTTCATGGTCATCAGCCCAATGATGTTGAAGTTTTTCGGTATGAGATTTACTTATATCCATTTTTAAACTTATACACCGGAAAGAAATTCAATGCACATTTTAAACCTCTTAAGATTATATTTTTCAAAAAGTTTGTACTAACCAACACAACAATAAAATGTAATTGGTATTTTCAATTAAATCAAATCAATAATCCTTTATTTAGTTTAGGCCCTAATAAGGCGCTTATGAACGTCAAAGCTATCACCGGTTCGAAAAACAACCCAGTCATCGAGAAAAACCGGCAAGAAACTCGATCGGATACATCTTATTAACATATATATTTCCAATACATTATACGAGACAATCTTTTTTAATGGATGCACAGAGAGAAGTCAATTCCAGACCTCACAATTGGTCACATATTAATCCACCCAATAATAGCATTTTGACACCAAACCCCGTTTGACATAGCGCTTAAACTCATAGTCTGGTAAATCGGTAATATACTTAAATGCAATACAACATTACACTGAAGAATAAGTCATGTCACAAAAGTGAAAGCATACGCTTAACTTCGTCATATTCGTAACTCATGCACAGTTACGCACCCTCGTGTATTACATAAGCAAGCCATAACTTCTCTGACCAAATAATACTCATAGGAGTTGTTGAGATATGTATGCTTGGTAGACACATATGTTTCAACAACTCATATATGCCGTCATTAGTTAGCTTAGTTGAGATAGGTCGCGAATTGCATGCATCAGGCAACAGCCAAGCCGTGGTGTGCCGTGCACCCTTGAGCTAGTTGCCCAAACAAAATCGGCTGAGTGCCTTAAACGCTCGCCTTAGTAGTCCGGTAAAGCTGTTAAGACCTTACTAGGTTAATAGCGTAGTCAGTATGAGAAAAAAAATCTGACCAAATTGAGATAGAAATATAATATTACCTCTCTCGCTCTCGCTTCTTCCTCCTGGACAAGCTGGCTCCTTTAATAGTTTTGTACAAGGTCATCATCTTGGATAACTTAACTCAAAACTTAACACAAACACCGAGTAATAGAAATTTTGAACACTAGGAGGCACTAGGTTTGATTTTTTTTTACACAATTTTCTTAATTATTCGTACACATTTTATCTTTCGTTTTATTCGTATTATTCGCACAGCGCCGTTGCTTTCTGGAAAAGAAAGAAAAATTATTAATGAGATTGTAATGTTTATTATAAGTAACTAGAGAATTCGTCATCGCATTTAAAAACAGTGAGGTTGTAAGAGACTGAAAATTTAAATTATTTATGAGGAAACTGAATAAATATATATAAAAAAAACATGAAAAAATCTAGATTTCAACAACCTTGAAACCTGCGGAGCCCTGCTATAGTTTCAAACAAAAGCGGTCGACACTTAAATTAAAAAAGTAGATCGTCTAATTCGGTCCAACTTTTTAGAGAAGAATTATGAACACACACACCGGAATTTCATATATAAAGATTCATCATCACATCGCTTTGTAAGAGAGGCTATAGGCGAAGAATAGTATAACCATAATCACCACACCAGCCCACATCGTATTGAAAATTTCAAACTCTGAGAAACCTGTAGTTCTATTTTCTCCTTCATACGGTGGTACTGCAAGAACATTTCTCATGTTCAGGCTTCCTCACGGTGTTTGCCTTCACTTCAGCAGATAGTATTACCAATTGAAATTAGTAAACGTAAAATATTGAAATTTGTTTGTACATGACGCATTCCGTCATCCTGGAATTAGCATTCCACTGTTCAAACCACGCGACTTTGCTAAGAATAACTGCACCTCAGATTAACTTCCGCGTTACTCTTTTTACGTATAGATACTGCATTTACGGCTTGTTTTATGTTTGCTTTAATCAGACGTCCATATTGTTAATTGTTTTTACCTATACCTATTTGTTTTTGCTCTGCTCACGTTATCAGACTATAGAGGTCAGATTTCACGTGTCTCATCACGTTTGTTATAAAAAACTACACGTTTACCAATAAAACAATTATAATCCATATAATACGTTCTTAATTTATACATATGTATAAGTTGTATTTATTTTTTGTCCAGGTAAATATTTGAAACGGTCGAACCGATTTTAAGGATAGTTTTACAGGAAGATAGAAAAGGAAAAACTATATTTGTTGTAGTAAATACACGGACATTACACTAGTAAATAATTAAATTATAACGATATGCATAACATAAAATAAATAAATAGATATTACAGACATGATATTAGAATTTTGTCATAGAATTAATACAATAGCGCACAATTTAACAATAACATTAAACATAGCAGATGATCCCAGCATTGGTTTGGCCAAGTGGGTTTTAATACCAGTATTCAGTAATTTAGTATTAATTAAGTCGTGGTGGCCCAGTGGTTTGACCGGTGGAATATTATTTCGATGTTCACAGGTTCGAACCCAAGCGAATTTTTCGGAATTCGCGTGAATTTATTAATTTAAATCGGTAACACTATCGACTGACGGTGAAGGAAAACATAGTGAGGAAACCTGAACCTGAGAAATGTTTTGTAGTACGTGGGATTGTATGTGGGAAAAATATAGAACTGTGGATTTCTCAGAGTTTGAAATCGCCAATACGTCGTGGACAGGCGGGGGGATTACGCCTATACCTTCCTACAGGAAGAGGCCTATGGCCCTGCAGTGGGTCTCTTACAGGCTGATGATGATGATGATTAATTAATTTACAATAAATAGGAGTATATGTATGTATGTCAGCAGATATGTAATAAACACTCGCTGTGTTTATTAAGTATTTAATAATTATTAAAGTATTTAGTAGATAAAAAGTTACGTAAAATAAGCAAAGGGTGACAAAGATATAGGTGATAAACAGTAGTGATAATATTTCATAGAAGCCACTTAAAATCAGCATGTAGTACAAATAAAATTGTGCAATAAACAATATGAAATATATATCTTCCATGAAACAATAAAACAATTTTACGAAAACAAAGTCTCAGTCATTAGTTAGTGGTTAATAGATGTAATAATTGTTATGAAAATACGTTAGTTTTTAGTTGAATAACATAAATCCTAATCTATATTATCATAAAACAAAGTTGCCTTCCGCGTCTGTCTGTGCGTTCTGTGCTTTTCCTATTGTTTAGAGACATTATCTTTCTGAATAGTATATATACAGCATATATATATATTATATTAGTAAAAGATAATGCCTACAGAAAAGTCTACTATGATATTTGTATATCACAATATCAAATTAAGACGCGTTCATTAAATGATAATTATTATTTACAATTATTTCAAAGCAGAGAGATTTACACAACGTATTCTTAATAAATTATATAAACGTTCGAAATGTTAAATAAACCATTTCACAAAACATAACTTCAACTATATTATTAACACTTACAACTACTTATCTATATCTTTAGAATTAACATAGATATTAGTAGGGCGTGGGCGCGACGGTCATCCAACCGGTTATATGTCCTAGTAACCTAACTGTTTGAGGCTTGCATATTGATTGCTGTAGGTAGATCGTATTATATTGTCCCGTAAATGAGATAACCTTCGATTCCGTTAACTCTCGCGACTCTTCGTGTACGCTTTGCTAGTAGGTAGACTATTTTTAAAATCTTCGGCCTAGGCGGAGCACCGACCAAATGTTACTTCCTAAAATAAATACGAGATGAAAATCCTTAGCCAATGTATTTTTTATTTCAATCTAAACATAGCTTATATTTTACCAATCAAAAATATTGAGTATCCATACACAACCAATAAAAATGCTTATGCTGCAAAATCTCGCTATCTAGAAATCAAACCAGCGACGTCCGGGATCACTATCACCACTAATCTACTTGAAATATTTAACAAAATGTTATAAATAACAAAATGAATATAAATTAATTATAACAAATTGGAAATAAAATTAAAATTATGTTAATATAATCGGAGTTGTAATAAAATATGCACAATAGACTTAATCCAACATTCTCATAATAAAGATGAATAAAAATTTAACGAAACAATTAATTAAAACCAAAGAAAACTCATAAATTAACAGCTACAACAATCTCACGTTAAAGAAAGTGTTTTTTAATCTAATCCGACGATGTATCAACACCTTTCGCTTTTAATTTTAAATAGACGAATTAAAAAACCTATCCGCGCCTACTGATTTAATATTACGTATCCGTTTAAAGTCGCATTTCACTTATAAAATATTCATTATTTAAAATTAGACACATAGGGTTGGCTGTTGATAAAACTAAACAAATAATATAAATAACTATTCTCGCTACTCTGCAAATGTATTATTATTTGCTGTATTTACTATTTATTTTACTAAAGATGTGAGTTATTTTATTACTATTACTTATTTTCAAAAGCATCGGTTGTGCGATACAAGTTAACTGCAGTGTTACTTATTGGTGAATTATAGTCAATTCGATAACATAAGAATCTCCATGCACGAATATCTTATACACATCGATTTCTATATGAATAGATAATAGGTATTTACCTATGAAATTGCCGTTCTGCAGTACTGGCCATTTCAAATCAAAATAATTTTTGTTTGGCTAAGAATTCTATTTCCAAAAGTAGTCATTTGTTTATTGATTAGTATTACATTTTCATCGCATTTCCAACACTACAACACTACAAACCAACGCACCACTTGTTATTGGTTTGCTTGCTTCCGTTCTGGGAATTTCGACCTGAAAAATAAATCTCGCGGTCGTCCGAAGACATTGGTCGACAATGACGAATTAAAGGCGATTGTGGAAGCTGATGATACACAATCTACGGCTGAATTAGCAGCAGCTTTCGACGTTAGCGTCAAAACAATATTGGTCCATTTGCGTCAACCTGGCAAGGTAAAATAGCTTGACAAATGGGTGCCCCACGAACTCAATGATCGCCAGCGCGAAGTATGCCTCGAGACATGCCTTGCACTGCTCAACAGACACACAAATGAAGGAAGCTTGAACCGCATTGTTACCTGCGATGAAAAATGAATTCTGTTTGATAACTGCAAGCGCTCAGCAAGTTGGTTGGATCCTGTTTCAGCACCTAAACAATGCCCTAAACGAAAACTTACCCCTAGAAAATTGATGGTCACTGTTTGGTGATCTAGCGCCGGTGTCATTCATCACAGCTTCTTACCAAACGGGGTGAGTATTACTGCAGATGTGTACTGTGAAGAACTGAACACAATGATGGAAAAGCTGACACATCTCCAACCAGTATTGGTCAATCGCTCGTCTCCGCTGCTCCTGCACGACAACGCGCGATCTCATACTGAACAGCAGACGGTCTCCAAGTTGCAAGAACTGGGGTTGGAAGTTCTCCGTCATCCGCCCTACTCACCAGACCTTGCGCCTATAGACTACTACTTTTTCCAGAATTTGAAAACTCCTTGGCGGGAAAAAAAATCAATACCCGAGAAGCAGTACAAAATGCCTTTAAAGAATTTGTTGCCTCCCGTCCAGCTGATTTCTTTAAGAAGGGCATCAATATACTGCCACTGCGTTGGCAAAGACGCATTGATTGCATGGGGGATTACTACGATTAATACAAATAAAAAATACATGAAAAAAATTCGTTTAAATTTTTTCATACAAAACGGCAATTTCATAGGTTATATTATAAAATTGTTAGTTTAGGTATTATAAAATAATAGTTTTCTGTTCGAATGAGAGAAGCTTGAGGTTCTATCGTTAGATATTATCTATTACACTAACAATATTAATATTTTTACCGGTGAGTTGTGATGGTCGAGCGATTTCAGGCATATGTCCCTGCAATTGGTATTTTACAGGATGATGATGATGATATGTTTTTACAAAAAGCGGTAAAATACATCTTAAGCTACTAAAATAAAGCACATTTGTTTTTTTTTATTATCAAAATAATGACTTCAATTATAATTACAATCAAAACAATAGAAGTAAGAGCATACTAGACTAGATTTAAAATGGCATCAGCCTTCGATCTAAATCTTTCACAGTAATTGCCTTTAGAAGCACCTATGGTCAGCAAAAAACTAACCCTTGTAACTATATAAAATACAACTATGGCCATGTAAAATATGATAAATAAAAAGAAACACATAACTATTCTATAATTAAACATCACGTGACACGATAATATACAATTTGTGAAAAAAGTGATCATATAATATACTACATATAGGTATACACATAAACATGTGTATATCAATCACTATAAATAAAATATGAGTACGTGTTTCCATCACACGCGATTGAAGTAAAACATTTTAAATACTTTTGATTTTGTCAATAAATAGTTTATAAACGATAAAAATTATAATAAAAAAATATTAAAAAGTCATACAATAGAATTAATTATGTATATATGGAAGCGCGACCGTGCTGCCATCTGGATTCAATGTAAGTAAGTAACAAAATAAATAAATTAAGGCTTCATTCTCTGTAGTGGCTAATTCGGTATCAGTTAATACGGCACTTAACACAGGAAATATTATTAGCAACTCTTTGTTATTAAGTAAATAAAATATAGAAAAGTACGAACAAATTACTATAATAAGTAACGAATTATATTAATTATGATTTAATATAAGTTTTGGTTATGTTAATTTATTATCTAACCGGATGGTACAGAAACGTGCCGCCATATTGCCGTAACGGACTTCCGTTGCATTGTCGTCCAGTTACCTCCTAGTCGCGTCTAAAGAAGTTTTAGTTTAATAAAATTGAAGTGTCACTTTATAATATCAAGATAACAACTTTTTAGCTGTTTTAGCGCGATCTTTTAATGCCACGTAGTGGATTTTATATTTTATTATAATCTTGTGTTATTTGAATCTATATTAAGTAATATTGGTGTTTTTTACGTAATATAGTTTGGTTATCGTGCACAAATGAAATGGATGGGAGCATGGATTCTGACTTGCCCCAAAAACACTCTTGGCAATTTTAACAAGAGGGCCACCATCTTGTTAGAACATTGAAATGATCGCAAGAAACTTGTAACATCATTTACCTACTCGACAGTTGCAACAATAATCTACTAGAAGATTAGTTGCCAAAAAAAGTATATACAATACTTATGACTTATGTTTGATAGAGCTAATATCCGAAATGCTTAAACCAATTTTGACGGGACGTTCACTGACTATAAGCTAATGTTATAAGTAGTCATTTAGGCTAGTTTTGTTTTTAAAATAAATTTCTTAATTAATAATTTTCAAATTAAAAACATAAGTAAAATTAAAAAAGGTTTAATGGTCCTGCACTCCTATGTTGTGGTTTTCTTTATTATTATTTTTTACTGTCAACCCTATTGGAAACTGTGAAACAATTAACACAAACGTCTCGTCTCGACGTCAGAATATTTAAATAAATTCCAACGCACGCGTCTTTGTGATCTGTGAAAAGATATTTTGCGTTTACATTCGTAACGAGCGAAAGATTATACCTCCTTCATCTGTGTATTTTGGCTTGCATATTATGCAACGTCACGCGTACTGAGAATATTATGACATACATTATTACAAAAGAACGTGTAATGACTGATGAGAAATAAGTTACTGAATTACTGAATGCAAAGTAAAATGAAGAATTCGTTTCCAACATGAAATTTGCTTCAATATCCCATGATATTTTTGAAGTCAACTTCTTAAGGAATGCTACGGAAAAAACTATGTTACGCGTGAAATATAGGGTAGATAGTTATGTACTTGTGTCTATAAGTAAGTATATATAAGTGTCTATCTGGATAAATTTCGAGATTATAAATCTTCAGATAGTAATATTAATTTTATATCTCAAGCCTTTTAAAGAAAAGGGCCCCGACAAGCGGACAAACTCTCTCACATATAAATATATAAAAATTCAGCGTCATAATGTTTCTCCACGATAAACTCTAAAACTACTCAACCCATCTTCAAAAAAGTTGGCAGTTATGTAAAACTTGGTTCAATTTAAGAGATAGGATAGTTTATATTTCGATTAATTGCCGCAATATTTTTTAATTGTAAATTAAATGATTGTGAATGTTCCTTATTGTTATTAATTGTAAGTTTCATAAATTTCAGACAAATTGCGCTTTCAATTACTTCGTTGATAGGAAACTGTACGACCGACTGTTAAAGATATCTCATGGCGCCATGCAATTACTTTATCATAATTGTTATTCATCATGTAACTTTAATATATAAACGAATAATATCAAAACAAATAACAATAAAGAACAAAGATAACCTAAGTTAAAGTTTGTTCTAAGACTTTCAAAAGTATATACACGAACGTAGCCTAGCCTAGATGCAATGACCGGTAACCAAAGCTATAAGGGGCGATCCGGAGTTTATACCATTCGATAATAAAACGGACAATAAGCCCTTTTGTTTTGTTTATACCGTTACCACATTCACTTTCAAGTAAAAGTGAAATCACCCGATTGGCACTATGTTTTAACATAGAAGCGTAGAGGTTTGCGTATATTTATTGTATTTTTCTAGATAAATAGGTCAAATATTGAGTACCTATTTTTTTTAAATTGATTTAGGATAAGAATCGAGCGCAGACTATCCTTCATAAATATTGCTACTATCTAAACTTTCAGCCTGTATATTTTAGCTTACTATCAAATATTTATATTGATAGTATCCATATTTACATCTTATTAAATAGGGAAACGTGTATGTAAGAAATATAGAGGCTAGTTGTTATTTTTGTTGTAACAACGATAACCTACAACGTTCGAAAACCATAAAGAAGAACCTGCTGGGTGGGCGCCTTTAACATTTCACCCGTAAAGATAGGATTTCTTTCAAAATATCAGCATTAAGAGGGCTCGTTTAGCGAATTTATTGTAATGTATTAAAACCACAGAATACATCGGGTATTTTGAGCAACATAAGTAATTGTTAAGAGGCCAATAAAATGTTGCTTTCTACGTTTTATATCTTTCGTAGTTGTATTGAAAATCGACGGATTTTATTACCGTCAAATGATAAGACGTAAAATGAATATCTTACCATACGCCTTTGTAACCAACAGAGGCTTACTATTTCTTATTGATAACAATAAGTATCACTTCTTTCACCTGATAAAATTGCTTACTTTGCAAATAGTGCACTGGTTTAAAATGGATACTATTGACTCTTTTTGAATTATGCTAATCCTGTCTCAAGAGAATTACCAAATATTAATGTTTTTTCAATATTTTCATCTCATTTTATCCATAAACTTTAACTGTAACCAAATATTAAAATCTTAACTTTAAAAATTTTACTTGTAAGTACGGAAAATAAAATAACCGTTCTTGGTGACACACTTTTAAAATTTATTTACAAAAAGTAAAACCGTAAAAAAGTCTAAGAAATAAGTTTACTAAACATTAACTGGTAGATATTGCACTATACCTAATATATGGCTAAATGAGCTTTTTCCCACAAAGTCATAAATCTAAGTTCTAATTTGTGTATTATTTCAGTATGTTAAAGAAATCAATTCGTAATTGTATACGCAATCGTTACTCCATTTAAAATTATAACCGCAGCGGCCGGAAAAATATTCTTTCTTGATAAAAAGTAAATCAAGTATTGAACACGCGTTTAATTCATAAACCACATCGTATGCGGTTTTGTAACGAGATAAATAAACGACTTGTCATTTACTATGTACAATTTATCTAAAATATAGTTTAACTGTTCCCACTAAGTTTTGAAACGAAACTGGTTCGTAATGGTATAGTTTCAAAGTTGTATTTCAAACGGTTACAAATTGATTACTGTGTAATGGTAGTGCGGAAGAAAATTTTGAAATCAGGTTACCATAGTAGTGTCTTAGATCATATAAAAAAGCGACATTTAGCTGTTTGTGTTGTACCGCGTGGTATGACATAATAATTGTGAATATAAGAGTAGACGATACTTTACACATCCGCCAGGAATTGACTGTCCGTCGCCACGTCTTACTGCAACACAGAAATGGTCTGATATCATTTCTGCCACATATTCCTGAAGAAGTTAAATTTGAAACTAGTAATAGAAACAATATTTCGCACACCAGACCAGGCCCCCTCGACAGCGGGTCAAGCCTAGATCCATACCCTCGGCGTGGAGCCCTTGAGTACACTGCTCGCGCTGTGCAGCCCTCGAGTACACTGCTTGCGTAAATACAGTGCTACAAAATCTTACATCACTGTAATAACATTACACATATCACCCCACACACATGAACACACGCTTACACATGAAAGTGGAAGGGTTTTATCTTTCCCTTATCGAACTGAATAAGTTCAGTATAATTGCCCGATACGAAATACATATACGAGTTATTGAGATATATATGATTGGTCGAATACAGTGACACAAAATCATACATCACTGTAATAACATTACACTTATCAACCCCACACACATGTATACACATGAAAGTAGAAGGGTTTTATTTTTCCCTTACCGAACTGAATTCGTTCAGTAAAATTGCCCGATACGAAATACATATACGAGTTATTGAGATATATATGATTGGTACACGTGTATATTTCACAAAATCATAAAGATATGAATATATATTTTAGCTTAGGTTAGCTCAGTTAGTTTCGCGTTTTTGCGTAATCTAAGCAACAGCCCAAACCGAGGTGTGCCGTGCTCCCTTGAGCTAGTTGTCAAAATAAAATCGGCTCAAGTAGTCCGGTGAAGCTGTTAAAGCCTTGCTAGGCCAATAGCGTAGTCAGTTCGTAAAAAAAGAAACAGCATTTGAGATCGTTAATCGTTAGAACTAGTTTTGGATTTCGCTTTTTAAAGTATACGTCGCGCAAATAAAATCAAACGTCTTTTGTTGCAGTGAGACCGTAGCTTTTACGTGTCTTTTTGCTATCATCGTCTTTTTTATTTAATCAGGTTTCATAAAAATACTGTATATTAGGCAGTGTTCTATGAAACAACGTTAATTAGTTGAACGTTACACATTTCCTCAACTATTTTCACTGGTGTGCTGGTTTCTCCACCAGCGTATACATTCCTAAAAACGAAACAATTAATACAGCCAATACTTCTTGCTCGTTGGACCGTTACAACGTCAGTATTTAGACAATTAAATAATAAAACTTGTCATTTATATACGGCTGCGCAGTCTTTTGTTATTATTTATTGTAATTATTATTCCAGCTAATAAATAGTTGACTAGATATCATGTAACTATTCCCTGTTTTGAAATAACTATACTTGGCAATTATCATGACTCGGTTGGACCGTATGGAGGCTTATGTACTGTAGCGCTACCTAGTGGTGAATGGTCATAAAACGGACAACATCAAAACTTTCTTCATAAAAAGAACAGAAATGTATAAATACCTACTAACTTTTTTCTAGGACCCAAACTGATTCCTATATAAATTTCTACTGTACGTGTGTATGTCACTGAACTCCTCCTAAACGGTTGGACCGATTTTGTTGAAATTTTGTGTGCGTGTTCGAGTGGACCCGAGAATGGTTTAGATTCACAATTGGACCCGGTAGTGGGCGCTGCGGTTGAATTTTATATATTTTTTTTATTATCAAGGCTGGACAACGTCCGCCTATCCCGCTAGTGCTATTATAGAAATTTATATAGATAGGCAATACAAAAAAACAATTCAGCACCTTTTTCTTCTCTGATTCACAACCGATTTTCTTTATTTTAATTAGTAGCTATTGAAGAGATTAATGGCTTTTTTTTCTTTTTCAGCAGACTTTTGGTCCGCACCTATTTTATGGTTTCAGTTGATTATGTAAAACCGTTTTAAGTGTAGTGCAACTAACAATTTTAATGTTACCAAAAATAATTTATTGAAACAGTACGTTTTTTCCTTGCCAACGACGAGTCCGTCTCTGAGATTAATGTCTTTTTTTTCTTTTTCAACAGACTTTTGGTCCGCACCTTTTTTATGGTTTCAGTTGCTTATGTAAAATTGTAAAACCGTTTTAAGTGTAGTGCAACTAACAATTTTAATGTTACCAAAAATAATTTATTGAAACAGTACGTTTTTTCCTTGCCTTCAATGTGTCCTTTCCCAACGCAAGAAAATACATCGCTGAACTCTTATAAAAATCGTCGACTCTTAAAACTGTAATAATGCTACCGTGACGTTTTTATATAAGAAAGAAGTATTCAAGATATAAAATCAAAAATAAGATTGATTGTAATCTATCCAACAATTTTTGAGTGATGCGTGTACAAATATAGGCCTTTATTAGTTAATTTGTACAGATTATTTACTTGACATACGTTACGCTGAAATATCACTTACAACATAAATATAATTGTTCAGTAAGCATAATAAATCTCTCTTTTTCTCTACATTAAATCAAAAATAAGGTCGATTGTAATCTATCCAGCAGTTTTTGAGGGATGCGTGTACAAATGTAGACCTTTTTATTTAATTTCTATAGATTATTTACTTAACATACATTACGCTGAAATATCACTTACAACTTAAATATAATTGTTCAGTAAGCATAATAAATCTCTCTCTTTCTCTACATTTTATATAAAGTAATCAAAAATTATCTCTATGTAATATTAATACAGATAACTTTAAGTTGACATGATATCCATTTAGTCAACAATTATTACTATGACATGGTTTACATTCGTCGAAGTGTAAACGACATATTAAGAAATACCTTTGGAAATACCTTTTACATTTTTAAACGTATTTAATTACAAGTAATCAGGTTAACATCTAGGTATAGTTTTTGATAAAAAACTAAAATTTGATAAACACATAAATAATATCATTAAGAAATCTTTTAAAATACTAGGTTTTGTTTTGAGGAATTGCAAGAACTTTAAGAATTGCAGCACTAAAATACACCTATATAAATCATTAGTAAGACCTAATTTAGAATATTGCAGTCTAATCTGGAATCCACATTATGATATTTATATAAAGAACATAGAACGTGTACAGAAAAGATTTTTATGGCATCTTTGTTACAATTGCAATGTAGACAATAAAATTACAAAATACAATGACCGTCTTAACCACTTCAAACTATCCTCCTTAAATAATCGAAGAATGATGTTGGAACTTATGTTTTTATTTAATATATTTCATGACCAAATTGACTGTCCACAAATTACTAATCACTTCAAATTTAATATTCCTACTAAGCTTCCGAGATTTAATAAATACGTTCCATTTTATATTTCTCAGTCATGTACTAATTTAGGCTTTTACTCTCCAGTCAACAGAATATCTAGGTCATATAACTCACTCCATACCCGCATGAAAATCCATTCAGTAGATTTGTGCTTATCGCGAACCGACAGACAGACGTGGCGAGTACTTTATTTTATAATATGTAGTTATAACAAATATAAATACTCTATTTATATAAATAAAAGGCTCAATGAAGTCAAAACTTCTAAACGTGTTGGCATAAGACTGTCGCCATTCGATGCAAAAATTGATCGTAGAAGATTCTAGGCTATTTATTTAATTCCATTGCCCTTCTGCCAGTTTTTATTGAATTAGAAACAAAGAAAGAAATAGTTTATTGATGGTACCAGCAAAACAATTAAGCTAATATACGGTTGAATAAAAAGATGTCCAACAACTGGCAACCTCATTCAGCAAATATGCTGCAGTATAGTGGTACTGCAGCACTGATTTTCAATCGGAGCCCATATGATATACTGACGTCCAGTCGGTAATATTCATGTAACGAATAAATTTAAAGAACAAATCTTTAAGTTACAAACAATAATACAGAAACACATAACACATAATTGATTAACACATTATAATAGATATAGGTACCGTCGCTTCAAATTTAAGAACAATACTGTTTGCATCCCAACCTTAATCAAACCAATATAAATTAAGAAGAACAAAAATACACAAGTTGTAAACACTAGCATTTCCATACATAACGTTACGTACATAAAGTCAAACGTATTTATTCAATGTAAAGCAAAACGAGCGAGTATTAACTATAAGTATACAGGGTAACTATAAGTATATAGTGTATAAATATACAGGGCGACTGGTTAGTCGCCAGCAATATTTTTACAGGATAATCATTAGTCGATTCTCTTTCTAAATTTATTTAAAAAATAGGTGCTTAATATTTAACGTAATTACCTCGAGAAGCGCAAAACTAATATACACTCAACATCAGGTGATTTACGCAAAAACGAACTAGTGTAATAAATACTGAAACGAATGAATCACGTCCTGCTACCAAGTCCGGGCCACGCCCGCTCCTCAACCCGCACCCCGCTTCGCTTTGGTCGACCGTGCGGTGTTTCCACGATAAGCGCACTCGGTAAATGGTTTCTTCGTTGGCGCATAGAAGTTAATCCTGATAAGAGCGCCGCGATACTCTTCGATCCTTTACGACGTAGTAAGTAATAACCTCGCATCAGGCTTGGGCCGACGAGATCAAATATCTTGGTATTACATTAGATAAACATTTAAATTTCAAGTCATATATATATATAGAGTGCGAAACAAAGCCACTATGGTCTTGGGTCGCCTCCATCCGTTGCTTCGTCATAGGAAGTAAGATGTCCTTCAGACACAAGGTCACTTTGTATAAGACATGTATCCGTCCCGTAATGACATATAGCAGTCCCGTTTTTGCGCATATGTCGAAAGATAATTTTCATAAGATGCAGGTTCTCCAAAACCGCGTTTTACGTAAAGTGACCGGTGCCCCGTGGTACATCCGGAGAGTTGATCTACATAGGGACCTAGAAATGCCTTCTATCTGGGCGTACGTAAATAAAACGGACAACATCAAAACTTTCTTCATAAAAAGAACAGAAATGTATAAATACCTACTAACTTTTTTCTACGACCCAAATTGATTCCTATATAAATTTCTACTGTACGTGTGTATGTCACTGAACTCCTCCTAAACGGTTGGACCGATTTTGTTGAAATTTTGTGTGCGTGTTCGAGTGGACCCGAGAATGGTTTAGATTCACAACTGGACCCGGTAGTGGGCGCTGCGGTTGAATTTTAGATTTTTTTTTTATTATCAAGGCTGGACAACGTCCGCCTATCCCGCTAGTGCTATTATAGAAATTTATATAGATAGGCAATACAAAAAAACAATTCAGCACCTTTTCCTTCTCTGATTCACAACCGATTTTCTTTATTTTAATTAGTAGCTATTGATGAGATTAATGTCTTTTTTTTCTTTTTCAACAGACTTTTGGTCCGCACCTTTTTTATGGTTTCAGTTGCTTATGTAAAATTGTAAAACCGTTTTAAGTGTAGTGCAACTAACAATTTTAATGTTACCAAAAATAATTTATTATATTATCCGATACGAAATATATATAAGAGTTGTTGAATTATGTATGCTTGGTATGAATAGTTAGCTTAGGTTAGTTCACATAGGTCGCAAATTGCATATAGCAGGCAACAGCCAAAGCCGAGGTGTGCCGCGCACCCTTGAGCTAGTTGTCAAAATAAAATCGGCTGAGTGCCTTAAGCGCTCGCCTTAGTAGTCCAGTGAAGCTGTTAAGATCTTGCATTGTCAACAGCGTAGTCAGTTCGAAAAAAAAACGATAAGCAGTTACGTAATGATTAACTTTAAAATTGTTCATTGAACTTAAGAGTGATCTTTTTACGTTTAAAAGTATCGTTCCCATATTTTTAAAAGTTTTAGAACAAACTTTAAGTAAGGTTCTCTTTATTATTTATTAGTCTTTATATTGATATTATTATTTTATATGTTAAATGTGATCATGAACTACCACACGATAGAAGCGTTTAAACTTTAAACATTTACCTGACATATAGATAAAACTGAAGCAGATTCTATTGTTAATCCTGATTAATTAACCTCCAAAATGGCTAAACACATTTGGCCGACATTCCATTCCATTGTCCATGTCCTAGCCTATCTCTATGTTAAATGAATATTAATATATTGTAAAAATGTAACCGACAAACAAATTTACTTTCGCATTTTTAATATTAGTTTAGATACAGGGTGTAACTTACTATGTAACAAAAAGTATGGAGTAGCCTATTTTTAATAGTTCTTATTAATAACAAAATCACGAACTAAAGTTATAGGTCAAAATATAACAATAAAATACCGACATCATGATACAAAATGTATTTTCACCACTTTATTAAATATTTCGTCTCCTTACTTTCGCAATATTAGTGAGTAATAAATATTTTGCAACAGCATTTGGTCAAGATTTTCAATGAGTCAGTGACTTACGAATGCGAATACCAAATAAAATAATATGAAACTTTAGTAATCCGATATGTTTGTATTTGAACTGGCTTTGTCTGTTCTGCAGATAAAATTCCAATAGATTGTATAAAAATAACAAAAATTGGTATTCTACTTACTATAAAGATCATAAATACCTGGATTTTATAGTCTACAGTGTACTCCATAGCATAAAAAATAATTTCCCGAAGTCAGAGGCGGGTTAAGTAAAAACCGTGGTCAATATTTTCGAATATTTTTTATAGCCTTTAAGTTCTTTTACCATCATCCAACTGTGTCAGAGATAAAAAAATTAAATTAGTGAACATACGTACACAATTAAAATCTGGGCAAAAGAATGGGCTGATTTCATTCAAAAATTACTATTAAAAGTTAATACGGTGCCCATTTTAAACCCCAACCTTCAGCTATTCCAACTGCGTGTGGTCTCTAGCACGCATCGTCACATACACAGTTGCGTACATAAATTTACAAGACAATTTGAAAACAGTGAACCTGTTATAGTAGAGACCCGCTGTGATGGACGTTTTGACATTTGTCGGCTTATAATATATCAATAACTACGTTTGAAGGAGCAGATCGCTATTCTTTATTGTCAATTGTGACGTGCAATTAGTCCTAAAATTTATCGGATATATAATTTTAGGACACAACATTAATTTATTATTATTATTTATTTATTTATAAGACAACAAAGGTCCACAAAAACAAAAACAAATTATATAGTAATACATAACTAATATAATAAGTTTAAAAATTAAATAATTATACTAATATGTCCTTATATACACAGTTATATGAATATGAAAGAGTAAGGACTAGTGTAAGGTGTCAAACCGGCCGTCATAGCGTGTCGCTATTATAGATTTCATGAATCTATCTAACAATACGTGGTTTTCCAAACATTCATAGGTTTAGAAAGACATTTAGTAGTAGTTAATTATCTGTTAACATCAATGATTGGCATAAAACTCCTGAAATTAAGACGCATATCTTTTTCTACAACTTAAACTAAAACACAGTTATAATGTTTTACCGTAAACATAAACACACATGTCTAACATAAAAGATATATTAGGGAACCATTAAACAAATGATAACTTAGGCAACCGTCCAAATAAATACAATTTTTTTATAGTTTTAAATCGAGACATTCTGATACAAGGATCAAAATGTAATCCTCGGTAGTATAGTGGTAAGTATCCCCGCCTGTCACGCGGGAGACCGGGGTTCGATTCCCCGCCGGGGAGGTTACTTTTTGAGTTTTTGGCGGGATTTTAGTCTGTCATGTAATGGATTTTATATCTTATTCATAATCTTGTGTTACTTGATTCTATATTATGTAAAATTGGTGGTGTTTTATGTCATATAGTTTGTTTATTGTGCATAAGTGAAGTGAATGGAAAATAATATCACGGAGCATGAATTCTGAGATGCCACAAAAAAGCCCTGGAAAGTTGTAACAAGGGAGCCACCATCTTGGAACATAAACATTGATATTGAAATGGTCGTACGACACTAACTTGTAATA
>MU159957.1:106552-119271 GCA_015888305.1 Antheraea pernyi
GCGACAGGCGCCTAGGGCACCTGTGCGCGCCGCCCGCCCTTCGCCTCCGCCTCTCATGTCCGTGGAGGCCTTCCCTGGCCTGCCGGGTGCCTCTCGCGCCCCGGCAGGGCCCGCGTCCACTCCGCGCGCGCCACCCTCTGTGCCGCGCGCACCACAACCCGGGCGGGCCCCTCTGGCTCCCTGGGCTCCCCGGCCTCAGGCTTCTAAGCCTCAGGCTCCTATCCCGCAGGCACGGCCGACACGCGCCGCGCCCGCCTTCTCTATGGGGCTCACCGGAGAGAGCTGGCTTTTCCAGCTATTCCGGGAGCACGATCTACAAGAAGTTTTAAACTTCAACGCGGCCCTCCAGGCCGAGGAGGATTTGGGCAAGCTCAACGTGCTCGCGCAATACCCGAGTATTGCTGCGAGTTTACACCGTATCGTTCGTTCCCAGGATTTTAACTCAATTAATTAAAATTCGCGGCTATGAATAGGATAAAACCGCGCGGTCTATCTCTTTCGTTTTTTAACGCGAGATCTCTTAGGACACAGCGCGATTTAGTAGCTGCCTTTTTACGCGATAGACAGATTGACGTTCTCCTCGTCCAGGAGACGCTTTTAAAACCGAAAATGCGCAATCCCAGAATCGCGAACTACAACATAGTTAGAAATGACCGTGTCACCCGCGGGGGCGGCACCTTAATTTACTATAGGCGTTCGTTATATTGCATGCCGATAGATCCGCCCGTTCTAACCAATATGGAAGTATCAGTATGTACGTTAGGTATGACCGGTCATCCGTCCATTGTATTAGTGTCCGCGTACCTCTCGCCGAACAAAGAGTTGTTACAAACAGATTTACGAGCGCTGCTCAACTTAGGAGATTCAGTTATTATAGCGGGGGACCTCAACTGCGGGAACGTTATCTGGAATAGTCCGAGAACCTCTCGTAACGGGAGGATACTCGACAAACTAGGTAGGGTCCTCGCATTTGACGTCATAGCCCCTCCGGAACCCACACACTATCAAGACAACTGTCGCCCGTCAGTCTTAGACATAGCTCTTTTAAAAAATATCACGCTTCGGGTACGACTCATACAAGTCGTACACGAACTTGATTCAGATCACCGCCCGGTCGTATTACAGTTAGGTTTCAATTCAGATTTCACCCCTCCGTCGGTCAGGGTGGCTGATTATGTTAGTTTAGCTCGTTATTTTAAAGAAAATCCATCGTCTGACATTTTAGACGGGATCCCAGACGTGTTGACGTCTAGAGCCGACGCGGATTCGGCTATCGATTCCCTGGTCGACTATCTTCAGACCGCCGTCAGAGAGACCTCGAAAGAGGTACAAGCGGCGAACGATCGCCGCTTTATACTCCCTGACGACGTGAAAGCGTTGATCACGGAAAAGAACGCCGCGACTCGAGCTCACGACGCTTACCCGTCTGTAGAGAACCGCGATCGATTACGCTCACTACGTAAATTAGTTAAAACTCGTATCTCTGAGATTCGGGGCGACAAGTGGGACAGGCTTCTGGAGGATCTCCGGCCGTCTCACCTGTCGTACTGGAGACTCACGCGCACTTTAAAATCAGATCTCGCCACTCCGATGCCTCCTCTCGACAGAGGCCCCGGGTTGCCTCCCGCGTTCGATAGTATAGATAAAGCAGAATGTCTAGCCGCGAGTTTAGAGAAACAGTGTTCGCCAAACACTGATAATACTGATGCTGTCCATATCGGATCGATCGAGTCGTCGGTAGAGCATGCACTCGCATCTCCACCCGCGGATACCCTAACCTCGATAACTTTTGATGAAGTTTCAGCCGCCATAAAGCGTCTCAAGCTTAGAAAGTCCCCAGGTCCGGATGGAATCAGGAACGAGGTGCTGAGACTCCTTCCTGACCATATCATAGCTCTATTGGTCTGCATCTTCAATGCGGCCATGTCCCAGGGCCACTTTCCAGCCGCCTGGAAGAAGGCCGTAGTGATAGGCATACACAAGCCCGGCAAAAAAGCTACGCTTCCCGATAGCTATCGCCCGATCAGCCTGTTAGATACATTAGGTAAATTATACGAGCGGCTCCTTCTGAACCGTCTCCAGGTCTCGATTACAGATTTAAAATTAATACCACCTGAGCAGTTCGGATTTCGTGCCGAACACTCTTGCACGAATCAAGTACACCGCCTCACGGAGTACATTTTCTCTAATTTTAATGCCGACCCGAAACGTAAACCGAAACGCACAATTGCAGTTTTTTTCGATGTTGCCAAAGCCTTCGATAAGGTCTGGCATGGAGGGCTCATCCATAAATTATGTAAATATCACGTACCCGATAAGTTAATACATATTATCCACGATTTTCTCACTGATAGGACTTTCCGTTTTAGAGTGGATGGGGAACTATCCCTGCCCCACCCGATACGCTCAGGTGTGCCACAGGGCTCCATACTCGCGCCCTCGCTTTTCAATCTGTTCATCAGTGACCTACCTCGGTCTAAACGGGTCGAGGTAGGTTGCTATGCTGACGATACTGTTATTTACACTTCCAGCTTGCGGTCGGACTTTCTTAGGAAGCGCATCGAAAAGGCCGTTTGCACACTCGGTGAATGGTTTCGTCGATGGCGCATAGAAGTTAATCCTGATAAGAGCGCCGCGATACTCTTCGATCCTTTACGACGTAATAATAACCTCGAGCCCATCAGGCTATACGGAGCCGATATACCTTGGGCCGACGAGGTCAAATATCTCGGTGTTACATTAGATAAACATTTAAATTTCGAGTCACATATAGATAGAGTACGAAACAAAGCCGCTATGGTTTTGGGTCGCCTCCATCCGTTGCTTTGTCATAGGAGTAAGATGTCATAGGAATAGGAGGAAGCTCACTTTGTATAAGACGTGTATCCGTCCTGTGATGACATATAGCAGTCCCGTTTTTGCGCATATGTCGAAAGATAATTTTCATAAGTTGCAGGTTCTTCAAAGCCGCGTTTTACGTAAAGTGACCGGTGCCCTGTGGTACGTCCGGAGAGTTGATCTACATAGGGACCTAGAGATGCCTTCTATCTGGGCGTACGTAAAATCACTTACGATTAGTTATTTTGAAAAAGCCGCGAGTCATCCCAGTCCGTTAGTGGTATCCGCCGCAAAATACGAACCCGTACCAAACGCTTTGCGTTGTAAAAGACGCCCGCGACATATTTTTACCAACCCTCCCGATGAAATAACGGCAGTGAACGATGAGTACCAGCCTGTCTCTCCAAACAGAGCGTGCTCACGCCCACGCCCGCGTAACCACACATCACGCCGCCGTTGTCTAGGGATAAATTTCGCACACTAGGTCCGTTCCCTCGGCGTGGAGCCCTGGAGTACGTTGCACGTTGCTCGCGCGATACAGTAACACAAAATCTTACATCACTGCGACAACATTACTCATATCACCTCCACACACGTGCACGCATACACACTTACACATGCAAGTGGAAGGGTTTTATCTTTTTTCCCTTATCAAACTTAAATAGTTTAGAATATTATCCGATACGAAATATATATAAGAGTTGTTGAATTATGTATGCTTGGTATGAATAGTTAGCTTAGGTTAGTTCACATAGGTCGCAAATTGCATATAGCAGGCAACAGCCAAAGCCGAGGTGTGCCGCGCACCCTTGAGCTAGTTGTCAAAATAAAATCGGCTGAGTGCCTTAAGCGCTCGCCTTAGTAGTCCATATATAACAGTGTCGTCTCCTTAATGGAAGTCGGCCAAGATATTTTCTCTTTTTAATTTCAACTCCCTTGTTTTCAGAAACAACGTCATTTCCTTCTCAAACGTTCGAGGACGTATTACATTACGACGAGAACGGAAACGGGAGATCAAATACTTTTTCTTCCGTCAGAACTTCTTGACGTGGATAAATGTTATTTAAATCATGTCGTCTACTTTATTGTGGGTGAGAAATTGAGTGTTGAGATGAAAAAAAAATTATATGACGTCACTTATATACATGTACCCGACGTTCAGATTTATTTTGATTAATTAACCTCCAAAATGGCTAAACACATTTGGCCGACATTCCATTCCATTGTCCATGTCCTAGCCTATCTCTATGTTAAATGAATATTAATATATTGTAAAAATGTAACCGACAAACAAATTTACTTTCGCATTTTTAATATTAGTTTAGATACAGGGTGTAACTTACTATGTAACAAAAAGTATGGAGTAGCCTATTTTTAATAGTTCTTATTAATAACAAAATCACGAACTAAAGTTATAGGTCAAAATATAACAATAAAATACCGACATCGTAATTCGAAAAGTATTTTCACCACTTTATTAAATATTTCATCTCCTTACTTTCGCAATATTAGTGAGTAATAAATATTTTGCAACAACATTTGGTCAAGATTTTCAATGAGTCAGTGACTTACGAATGCGAATACCAAATAAAATAATATGAAACTTTAGTAATCCGATATGTTTGTATTTGAACTGGCTTTGTCTGTTCTGCAGATAAAATTCCAATAGATTGTATAAAAATAACAAAAATTGGTATTCTAGGTATTCTACTTACTATAAAGATCGTAAACACCTGGATTTTATAGTCTACAGTGTACTCCATAGCATAAAAATAATTTCCCGAAGTCAGAGGCAGGGTAAGTAACAACTGTGGTCAATATTTTTTATAGCCTTAATGTCCCGTATCATAAATTCTTATACCATCATCCAACTGTGTCAGAGATAAAAAAGAAAAATTAGTGAACATACGTACACAATTAAAATCTGGGCAAAAGAATGGGCTGATTTCATTCAAAAATTACTATTAAAAGTTAATACGGTGCCCATTTTAAACCCCAACCTTCAGCTATTCCAACTGCGTGTGGTCTCTAGCACTCGTCGTCACGTACACAGTTGCGTACATAAATTTACAAGACAATTTGAAAACAGTGAACCTGTTATAGTAGAGACCCGCTGTGATGGACGTTTTGACATTTGTCGGCTTATAATATATCAATAACTACGTTTGAAGGAGCAGATCGCTATTCTTTATTGTCAATTGTGACGTGCAATTAGTCCTAAAATTTATCGGATATATAATTTTAGGACACAACATTAATTTATTATTATTATTTATTTATTTATAAGACAACAAAGGTCCACAAAAACAAAAACAAATTATATAGTAATACATAACTAATATAATAAGTTTAAAAATTAAATAATTATACTAATATGTCCTTATATACACAGTTATATGAATATGAAAGAGTAAGGACTAGTGTAAGGTGTCAAACCGGCCGTCATAGCGTGTCGCTATTATAGATTTCATGAATCTATCTAACAATACGTGGTTTTCCAAACATTCATAGGTTTAGAAAGACATTTAGTAGTAGTTAATTATCTGTTAACATCAATGATTGGCATAAAACTCCTGAAATTAAGACGCATATCTTTTTCTACAAGTTAAACTAAAACACAGTTATAATGTTTTACCGTAAACATAAACACACATGTCTAACATAAAAGATATATTAGGGAATCATTAAACAAATGATAACTTAGGCAACCGTCCAAATAAATACAATTTTTTTATAGTTTTAAATCGAGACATTCTGATACAAGGATCAAAATGTAATCCTCGGTAGTATAGTGGTAAGTATCCCCGCCTGTCACGCGGGAGACCGGGGTTCGATTCCCCGCCGGGGAGGTTACTTTTTGAGTTTTTGGCGGGATTTTAGTCTGTCATGTAATGGATTTTATATCTTATTCATAATCTTGTGTTACTTGATTCTATATTATGTAAAATTGGTGGTGTTTTATGTCATATAGTTTGTTTATTGTGCATAAGTGAAGTGAATGGAAAATAATATCACGGAGCATGAATTCTGAGATGCCACAAAAAAGCCCTGGAAAGTTGTAACAAGGGAGCCACCATCTTGGAACATAAACATTGATATTGAAATGGTCGTACGACACTAACTTGTAATATATTAAGTATTCGACAATGGCAGTAATAATCCAAAAGATTACAGAATCCAAGAAATTACAGTACCAATAATAAACCAACAGAAAAGACTACAAAAATCGAAACCTCTTCAACTGAATTAACAACAAAATCTAAATAACAATAGCAAATATGAAATTATTACGAAGAACTACCAATAAATACGTGCACGTATCAAAACCAACTTAAGGCCAATTTTGTATGTCATACTTAACATGCGGGATGGCATCATTGCATCCTGAATCCATGATTGGAATTTAATTATACGGCCATAGATGTTGAGCTGTGCTGTGAAGTAATATTGCGAGTGAGCGAGTTCTGGTTATATTTGTTCTTTCGGTCACTTGCATCATAGTTTCAAAGGAAGTGAAGGTTGATTTTTATATGCTGGCTACTTAAGGATATTGCGCGTCTTTCTTGTGATTGTTATTATGCTATTTATTTAAATACAGAGATTAATATTGTTTTTATTTAGGCACTTCAATAATACGTTTTTTTATGTCATAGCAGACAAACGAACAGGTGGGTCACTTGATGCTAAGTGATCACCACCGTCCATAAACACTAACAACACCAGGGGAGTCTAAAGTGCCAGCCTTTGTTCGGGGGAGAGGAGAGGGGAGGTGAGGGGAGGAAAGGGGAGGTTGTCCTCCGGCGCTCTCACTGACCGAACGAAACGCATCAATGCAAGTACTGTTAGTTCACGTCGGTTTTCTATGATAAGGTAGTTAGTATCCCGGGCGAGCCGACCCATTCATGCTGAAACCAGTAATAGCTTTAGCGTTGCTCTACCACCTACATAATAACCAATCTGTATTTAAAAAATCAATTGCCGAATGTATGTAAGCGTATTACTTCAGAAATGCTGCAGGTATTGGGCTAATTCTTCTTTGTTGAGCTTGTAATTATCAGGGCAAGGTTTGTATCAAAGAAAATGTTTGTAATATATAATACAGAAAAGTGAAGTGTTCATTAAAAATCGATATAAAAAGTGAAAGGACTGTATAAAAAATTGACTGAGTGATTAAGACAGAAGATAGTAGAAATCTTCAAAAATATTGACAGATTAACGTTCAGTACCCATTTTATTTCATTCGTACCGTAAAGGATAATTTCGCCTCATTATCTTTGTTAGTGCAGCTAGTTACAAATATTATTGGCTGATGGCAAACAATATACGTGTGTAGACATCTGGCATGATTTTGTAACATATAGTATACAAAAAGAGGGCCTTGCATCTAGTAATAAAGCCTTTAGAACTTAGTTAAATTGTATTGTACTATAACATTATTAGTACTATTTACAATTAACTAACGACTGATGAAATAGTCAAAACTGTATAAAATTCTTTGGCCCGTATTTCAATTATATAACACTTAGAATATTATATGTTTATTTAGATTAATAACTTTGATTTCTATTCTATATCGGTACAGTGCGAGTCCGTTGAGAATGAATGACATAGGCCCTGTAACATATTTGGAAGCCTCCAGGTTCAAGCTGTAACAGAGATCGGTGTTTCCTCTTGCATCACTTATTTATGAATCGTTAAAATGGCTTATATATTAGGTCTTTACCTATGAAATTGCGGTTTTGTATGAAAAAATTTAAACGATTTTTTTTTCATGTATTTTTTATTTGTATTAATAGAAGTAATCACCCATGCAATCAATGCATCTTTGCCAACGCAGTGGCAGTTCAGTAATGCCCTTCATAAAGAAATAAGCTGGACGAGAGGCAACAAATTCTTCAAAGGGATTTTGTATTGCCTCTCGGGTATTGAATTTTTTTCCCGCTAAAGAGTTATCCAAATTCTGGCAAAGTAGTAGTCTGTAGGCGCAAGGTCTGGTGAGTAGGGCGGATAACGGAGAACTTCCAACCCCAGTTCTTGCAGATTGAAGACCCCATTTGGTAAGAAGCTGTGATAATCACACCGGCGCTAGACCACCAAACAGTGACCATCACTTTTCTAGGGGTAAGTTTTCCTTTAAGTCATTGTTTAGGTGCTGAACCAAGATCCAACCAACTTGCTGAGCTCTTGCGGTTATCAAACAGAATCCATTTTTCATCGCAGGTAACAATGCGGTTCAAAATTCCTTCATTTGTGTGTTTGTTGAGCAGTGCAAGGCACGTCTCGACGCGTACTTCGTACTGGCGATCATTGAGTTCGCGAGGCACCCATTTGTCAAGCTTTTTTACCTTGCCAATTTGACACAAATGAACCAATATTGTTTTGACGCTAACGTCGAAAGCTGCTGCTAATTCAGCCGTAGATTGTGTATCATCAGCTTCCACAATCGCCTTTAATTCGTCATTGTCGACCAAAGTCTTCGGACGACCGCGAGGTTCATTTTTCAGGTCGAAATTCCCAGAACGGAAGCGAGCAAACCAATAACAGGTGGTGCGTTGGTTTGTAGTGTTAGCTCCGTAAACGTCGTTGATGTTGCGTACCGCTTGTGCCGCGTTGCTGCCACGACAGTACTCATATTCCATAATTACTCGAATTTTTAACGTATCCATGATGACAAAAAAGATTGAAATGCGATGAAAATGTAACACTAATCAATAAACAAATGACTACTTTTGGAAAAAGAATTCCATGTTTTTGAAATAAAATAAATTTGAAATTAGAATTCTTAGCCAAACAAAAATTATATTGATTTGAAATGGCCAGTACTGCAGAACGGCAATTTCATAGGTAAAGACCTATTATTATTTTTAGTACGTTGCGTGCTTCTAAAATAACATTTCCTTTGACTTTTTCATCATGGCTTAGTTTATAGAACTGATCTAATTTCTAAGAAGCGAATACAGCGATAAAAATCACCACTTTTGTATTAGGTTCAGATCATGCTGACTCAACATCGTTAAATTAGTTTTTACATACACTCCATATAAAAGATAATTGGGTTTCCGTATATGATAAACAAATGGGTATCATATTGCAAAATGATAACTCTGACTGTGGTTTTTGGAGCAACAGCAAGTACATTACACATATTTCGAAAATCACGTTGCGCGTTAGTATTATAATTTATAATTATTTTACAACTGAAGATTTTTTAAGCAGTAACTAAATTAGTACATACTCAGAAACTAGTCTTTGAAATCATTGCTATTTTTACGCAAAAGTTCTAAGAAAACAAGATTGCATATATATAAAACATTACATAGTATAAAACAAAGTCCCCTACCGCATCAGTCTGTCTGCCTGTTCGCGATAAACTCAAAATCTACCAAACGGATGTTCATGCGGTTTTCACCGGTGGATAGAGTGATTAATGGGGAACGTTTTAGTATATAATTTGTCAAGGTTTTTTTTTCATAATCAGGGCGGGACAACATCTGCTGGGCCCGCTAGTATAAAATATAAAAAACATTTGTTTTTTATCGATTTGTCAGATTTTTCTGAAACTCTGTACTTAACTGCGATTACGATTAGAATTTTTATTGTACTGCAAATAATTTGAACTGTATCCGTGAATTTGCTCAATGACAGGTTATCCTTATATATCTAACTTTATTTTTTCAAGAACTCACTCATTACTCATTGTTAAAATAAATATAATAAATAAATTGATTAAAAAATTTACTTTATATTGCAAGATACGAGTATTATAATGAAATTGAGCAGGACTTCAAACAATACCGAGGTGAGCCGTGCACCCTTGAGTTAGTTGTCACATAAAATCGGCTCAGTGCCTTAAGCGCTCGCCTTAGTAATCCGGTAAAGCTGTTAAGGCCTTGCTAGGTTAATAGCGTAGTCAGTTCGAAAAAAAAAAACAAATAATACTACGCCTATGGTCTGTACAGAAAGAATTGAATATAAGAGCTTTCATGGAATATTGTGGATGATTAAACTTTAATTTCTAAAAAAAGGAACAGGTTGTAATGCAGTTTGTTGTTATTTTTATCTAATACTGCATCATTAATAAGACACACTGGAACAACCAAAATCAGCTCCAAAGTCAAATTCTCAATATGGTTTAACATATTATGGTATAAAATATACTTAACCCAAAACTTATATTTGAATGATTAAGGAAAAAATCGTGAACTTACGCAATCACTTAAAATTGTGGCGCCTCGACCACCACTTTTTTTATTTATTGGTATGTAAAAAAAATACGTTTAAAAAACTATTAAATTTTATAGTAAGGGCAGTCACTATAAGGGACCTTTTTGGTTACTGAGCCTTAGCTAAAATTGACAGATTTCGATTACGTCATGTACATATTCGGGTGGCATTATCATTAAGCTTAGCACGCGTGATTATTTTTCAATATAAATCCGTGGGTTTTGAATGTAAGGCCCAAGGAAAAGTCCGGTTACGTTTACACTATTATGCTAGTTACCACTTTGGATGAGTGCCTGTCACGCTCACCACCAAACCTGGTGACGTTATAAAGGCCGATCCGGTGTCAGTGTGTACTTAGTTTAAAAAAAACAGAGTGCGTCCTAAAACGTACGATAGAAGTGAAACTTTTGTATTATAAAGAAACATTTTAATTAGAAAAGTATAACAAAAAGGCAATGTCATGCCGTTTCCTCAGGCGTCACCTATCCAAGTACTGACCGCGCCCGACGTTGCTTAACTTCGGTGATCGGAGGAGAACAGGTGTTTAATCAACACTCTATCTAACACAGTGTTTACTCCCACCACCTTTCATGACACAAAAAGGTTACGGATCAGAAACTCAAATTCCTCACATAAGAGGTTGATTATAAGAGTAATGAGTTGGGAGTCGACCATGGAACATATTGTATTAGTTGGACCTCAAGAAGTCACCTAACTCATTATAATTACACATGACGATCTCTAAAAAGTAATGTTTTCGAGTTATCAAGCTGTGAAAAGAAACAATAATTCCGATATACACGTATGCATTTGTGAATCATGTAATTTCTATTGTATGATTCACAAATGAATATATGTATGAATAGCTTAGAATAGTTTAGCTAGGTCAGATCCGGGATTTCTCAGGTAACAGCCCAACCCGAGGTGTGCCGTGCGCTCTTGAGCATGTTACCTAAAAACAAAATTGGCTGAGTGCCTTAAGCGCTCGCCTTAGTAGTCTGGTGAAGCTGTAGAGGTCTCTACAAAGGCCAATAGCGTAGTCAGTTCGAGAAAAAATTAAAAAAAAGAAAAGATAAGCGTAAATACAGTATGAGGTCAATAGTTAACTTTGAGCTTTTGTTAGACCTTTCTGTAATCACAGAAATTTTACAGAAATATCATTGTGTAAAAAAGTCTTTAGTCTTACAGAAAAACGTATACAAACAGTATTAAAGAGCATATAACATGAATAAGCGGATCAAGTGAGAGTGGAATAATTGTATGTCGGTTAAACACGCTAGCGCCTCGTCGCTCACAACAGTTGGCACGTAACAAATTGCAATGTATTATTATTTGTATTATTTACTGTAATCCAAATATACTATATAACAAAATAAAAAGACTCGAAGCGACAATGTATAATACCCTATATAAACGTAAGTTCTTGAAAAACGTCCACGTTTTTTTTCTTCAGTATTCTCGGGAATTTTTTGATACTTTCTAATAAAATATATCTCACGTTTAATATGAATATAAATATTATTTACTGTAATCAAAATATAACAAAATAAAAAGAGTCGAAGCGACCCTCTATAAACGTAAATTCTTGAAAATTTACCACTTTTTTTTTATAGTTTCTAATAAAATATATATCTCACGTTTAATATGAATATAAATACACTAAAACATATTTCCAAAACAGATTTCGTAGCGCAGTGTTTTTTTTAAACTGATTAACGCCATTGTCTTGATGAACCTTTACTGCTACACCGGACTAATAGGGTGAGCGCTTATGGGTCAAGGTCAAAGGTCATAATGGCTTGGGCTGTTGCCTTGAATGCAACAACGCAAATATTTTGTATCTCTCATATCACAGTATTAGTAAGCGTGATTATCAAGGTCGTGGGACTTTTGGATGATAAGCATAATTATCAGTTATATTATTTATGTTAGTGATCATAATATAAACTATGCTAACATTGAAATTAATCAGCCATGCGTGGAAATAGGTTGCCATAAGTCAAAATTATTTTACTAAGAGTTGCCTGCCACTTCGTTTATGTTAAATAACTATATAAAACTTAATAACAATCAAATACATCCTAGCTTCATCTAACGGCGAGTTATAAAAGAATTGGTAGCATGGAATAATACTTAAGCCATTTTTCATGATGATAGGTTAAACTGTAATTAGAGTTTATTGATCTAAGATATAGTACCGACTGAACTAGTCCAACAAAATCTATTCATTTTCTGCATATAAACTGTAAACTTTCGAACATCACAGTTAGGTCAGTTATCTTGGATTATGGCCCGATTATACGTTCGATCTATACTTGAATTATGACCCCATTATACACTGGACGGCGGACTAATGAAGTAAATCAGTGTTAAAAACGGTATAAAACAAGTTTCGATCGCTAACGGTGGGTCCGTAGTTTCGCATGGGTCCGGTCACTTTCGATGGCGGGTTGCGTAACCGCGCTTCTGCACTTCAACTTGCTTCGGCGGCATTCCATTCATATCGTTTCATTTGATTGGCTATAAATTATTATCTCATCCATACATTTACTTTCAACATAAGTAGTTCTTAGGCATTACGTCTTCTAATAGTCCATAATAAAAGTAAACGTACTTTTACATTACAAATTCAAAGAAATATATTTCTGGGACCATTC
>MU159958.1:2087-28469 GCA_015888305.1 Antheraea pernyi
TTCATTTCTGTTATTAAAAGAACTTATAAAGACAACAGCTGTTATTTTTACATCATAGAACCGTACAGATATTATTTTAAAAATAAAATACAACGTTATAATGTGAAGAACCATCCTAAAATTTAAATTAGTATATGTTGCTTAGACTTTTTTGATGAGTGTATTTTCACCAAAGGGCCTATTGTTAACAGTCACTGCTATTCTTGAACTGAAGTCAGTTTAGCATCAGGTGAAATGAGGTTTTTTATCTAGCTACAGAAGTGTCATAGTTGTTTTTTGGTAACTAATCTCCTAGATTAGTATTGTCATTGTCGAGTATATAATAAAACTACAAGTTTCTTGTGATAATTTCAATGTTCAAATAAGATGGTGGCTCCCTTGTTAGAACTTTCCATGAACTTTTTGTAACATCTCAGAATTCATGCGCCGTGGTATTATTTCCCATCCACTTCAGTTGTGCACAATAACCACAATATATTAACGAAAACACCACCGCTATTATCATTACATAGTATAAAACAAAGTGCCCTACCGTGTCTGTCTGTCTGTTCGCGATAAACTTAAAAACTACTGAACAGAAATTTATGACTTTTTCACGAGTAAAGTGATTCATGACGAAGGTTTTGGTATATAATTTGTCACAGCTTTTTTATAATGAGGGTGGGACAACGTCTGCCAGGCCCGCTAGTTACTAAATATAGAGTCAAATCACACAAGATTATGAATAAAATATAAAAGCCACTACATGGCAGACTAAGATCCCGCCAAAAACTCCAATATCATAGTTATCTACGAGAATTCTAAGAAAATTACTCATAAGCTGCTATTACCAAATTTGTGAGTAACGAATATTGATATACAAAAACCCAAAATCTCACACACTTAACGTCTCACAGCGGGCACAAAAAATATTTTTTGTTTTTAATTATTAATGTACTTATGTACATTATGTAGTCATTTTCAATATTCTCGCGTCACTTGGCTTCTTGTAAAAACAACTTTAAATCATTCAGGTAAGGTTGAATTTGCAAAATTATAATTTTATCGCATAACTATAACTATATTGGGGAGTTTTTATGGTCGGTTTTGAGCGCTACTTTTATTCTATACTGTGTGTCTTGGGTTTTTATTTGACAATCATAACGAACTTAAATAATTCAAATTGTTGCCCATACGAGTGGATTTAAAGTGCGTTGAAAGAAGAATAAAGAAACACGAGTTAAACCTCCTTTTAAATATAAATGACCCATGCTATGTCAGAACACATCAGCCATGGGTGCTTTTTAGCTTATTCCTGCTAATTTTAGTTCTAAACGGAAACTTCTGGGATGGAAGATGATTTCTACCGATATGGCAATAATATTCATAGGGGTATAAAGCAATTAGACGGTTCGACGCCTAAATTTAATATCAGTAATGGACGGCATAGGTGGTGACTCAAATTAGTCCTGGGGGACCAATATATCCCTATGGATAAATCCCTATGGATCTTCTTAAAATTTGACGCCTACCCAGATTAAAAGAAATTAAATATCGAAAAACACGTTTAGGCTTTTTTACTGTTCGCAAAGTTTCCCTTTAAAAAGACGCATCTGTCAGAGATTAGCACACATATGTATTTTATTTATTTATTGTGTTTTCATTTAAAAAATTTTGATTTCGGGAATTGTGAGTCGCTCATCTGCTAGCGGTGCCAGGGCAGTGATCACCCTGTGACGCTCTAGCCTGAAAAGTATGATTACCAACATGTTTTGACGCACGAGCTATTCCCAACTCAGTCCTTAAAACAGCCTATGTAAAACTGTCATAGGATATGATTGAAAGTAGGTTTGCGATTACTTCTAGATGACCCTAGGTTTCAATTAAATACTTACTAATGTATTCTATACCACGTAAATTTATATCACTATATATTATAAAACATAATTCTCTGCCTACAACTAAACTGATTTTCATGCAGTTTTTACCAGTAGATAAAGCGATTCATGAGGGTTTAGGTATATAATCTGTCAAGGTTTTTTTATTATCGGGGCGGTACAACTTTCGACAGACCCGTTAGTACGAACAAATAAAACCTCTTCCAAATCGCGCCTGTGTTTTTGAAGTTATACTTCTTTTGGCGCATTAGGAAAAAATGATGAGAGTAAATTTATACTATGCGCGCGCACACCGTCACGAAAATGTTAGAAGTTAGTTAGTCAACTTTTTCTATTGTTAGTGTCGTTTTTTCTACAAACGTAGAATAAGGCGAAAGATAAAATGTTTGAAAAGATTTTTATCTTCTTACGCCAAAGAAGTATAACTTCTAACGCGTTTATATAAGTACACACACACTTTGATTCAGTGTACAATATATGCTGTTGCTCCATTTGTTTCGATAACGACCCACGTTTACCAAAAAAGATTTCCATTATAAAATTCTTTTAGTAGAATACAATAAAGTACAATAATATTAAATTCAGTGAAACATTACCTTCATCGATAGGCTCTTGTAATTGAAAAGTTCAAACATATTTATAGTAATTCGGTATCCAGTTTGAAGGGCGCCCATTGTCGCGGTCACAGCGGCTGGAGAGCCCTCGCGCGACTCCCGACAATGTCAGTGCTTCACCTCACTGTCACTGTTGCGAACGCGTGAGAAGTTAAACATATGCCTACAGCAAATTAATACTTTGCTACACATTACTCGAAGATTATAATGTGGTCGATAATTTTAAATTTTTAAAGTAACGCAACTGCCATGGCCGCATTATTTCGTTCAATGTCATTAATGTTTATTTTTGGACTTTTTTAAATATAATTAATTTTCAGTGGTAATAACGCGGGTCTATTTCAGCTACATCACTATACAAGAAGTCGTGGTTATCGAATGGTTTGGTCAATGGAACGTCAATTCGATGTCCGCAGGTTCGAATGCTGGTACAGTTACGTACCAATAAATTATTTTGCATTAAAATTCGCGTACATTTATTAATATGAATTTAGTATTACTGTCGGCTGACGGTGAAGGAAAGCGTCATGAGGAAACATGAACCTGCCAAATATTCTTATAGTAACACCGTATGTATGCGGGAAAATATAAAACTGTGGGTTTCTCGGAATTTGAAACCGCCAATACGTCATGCTTTAGTACGTACCTTTCTTTTGCAAGGAATTACTTACAAACTGTTTACAAAGTTTTTTTATTGATAACTATAAGGCTCGTCGTCAATATCCAGTCAAAAAAATTAAAGGAAATCGGAGGAGAAACAGAGCAGGTAGATATATTTAGCTGTTTTGTGTCTGCCTATTTATGGATTAGTAGTAGTAGTCGAAATTCGAGTATAATAACGAATAGAAACTCTTTTCCCGTGCTCTTATATAGATACTATTATCTATACTGAGAACTAGCCTCTGTCTGCGACTTCGGTCGCGTGGAATAGTTACTTTGGGCTAACGTTAACACGCAGAGAAATCTCTTAAAAGAAAAAAAACGATTTTGAAACATTCTTCATTAGTGCTCCGATCCTATTGGTCTTAGCGTAATGATATAGCCTATAACCTTCCTCAATAAATGAGCTATACAACAGTGAAATAATTTTTCAAATCGGACCAGTAGTTCCTGAGATTACCCCCAACAACGTCACAAACACACAACGTCATAAACTTACAAACTTAACCTCTTTATAATATTACTATAGACTAGTATAGATTATGTATAGATTACTAATATTTAAAATAATTTAAAAGACGTATGATGAATAGGGACCAATATGAAGACTGAAACTTATTGATTGTGTGGAAAAATACTATTTCCCAAAATATTTTCATTGATCATCAAAGCTTATATATCTATTAAACAAAGAAAAAAACATCGGTTGAGAAACCGAGAAGATTTACTTAACTGTTTTATTTTACAAATTATCAATAATAAACAGTATCTGATCGAAGCTATCGCGAGTTCGATAACCGTATATTGACTTTGTTATGATCAGAGAATTTTATTCGATAGAACCAACCCCTAATTTGGTTATTTTAAAAAAAAACATTTTAAATGTATCCATAGACTATCGTAGTTATTATCTTTGGGTTACCAATAGAAAAACACTTTTTTCTCATGTTTTACCACGTTAGATGTAAGATCTATATACGTAAATAAGCTGTATGAATATCATGGTACGGGCTATTTTTTTTATGTCAAAAGGCGGCAAACGAACTGATGGGTCACCTGATCTTAAGTGATCGCCACCGTTCATAGACACTATCAACATCAGGGGAGTCGCAAGTGCGTTGCCAGCCTGTGTATGGGGGAGGGCTAGGGAAAGGAGAAAGGGGAAAGGAGGTGGGGCTCCGGCGCTCTCACTGACCGAACGAAACGCAACAATGCAAGCACTGTTACTTCACGTCGGTGTTCTGTTAGAGGGTGGTACTACTCCGGGTGAGCCGACCCATTTATGCTGAAACTAGTAATAGCTACATCGTGGCTCTACCAACTTCATATATTCACCTTCATGGCTATACATTAATTCATATTGAATGGCCGAACGAGAGATTGTCTTCTGATATGTATTTACAGTAATTATCTAAAATAGGGAAAATAAGTGCCGCCTTCTCAGAGGTTAGTCATATTTTAACCGTTATCATTTCAAACCGTCATGTAACAGATAAGGTTTAAATCGAAAAACCTTGTATCTACACTTCAATCCCAAGATTAAACGAGTAATGTCTTATATAATCTGTTTTTCTTGTCCAATCACAATTTGGTATATATTTTTTTCATAATGAGCATAGTTGTAAATTTATATATTACTTCATACTGGCTGTGTCCGCGACTTCGTTCGCGAGAAACCATACGTATAAAAAAGCTGTGACTAACAAAGACATCTGAATGTATAAGTCCATTTACTTATCTACATTTCTCTCGTAGTTAAGTTGCGTCAATACCTTTTTTTCAAATACCTTTAATTTCAATTTAATATCAATACCTTTAATTGCGACAATAACTTTTGATAGACAAAACCGATTTTAATGAAACGAAGACTAATGTTACTAAGATATACTTTATGATTTTCTAGAAGAGGTTTTAACATGCACGCAGACACGAAGACAGGCAGACAAATATACATTTCTAAAAAAAAAATTTTTTTAATTTATGAAGTACCGGCACTTTAAATATACATTATTATTAGTATATATATATATATATGACAACATACTACAACTTACCCAATCGCTAAAAGGCTTGCTTATATGCTAACAGGTCATCGTGATAGCGAAAATTGGCGATGGACTACAGATCTGTTTGTAATTGCGATTATTTTTGGATTGCAATGCGCCATTTAGTTACAGTGCTATCACTTTTTAGGCCTCTCCATATAAAACAGACAAATACACTGCAAATTCAGCACAGGTCGAGCCGCGGAGCACAGCTTGTATCACAATATATCAGTGTATTACTTTTGCAACAAGTCATGATGTGATAAAATATTTTATATTTACATTGTGAATCTATAGAAATTGCTTGATATAGATGATTCAGGAAAGTAGGCTGCGATGGTATTATCATACGAAGGGAAAGCCACCAGACTACATAAATTTAGCACTACAACTGTCCCTTCCTGGTCATAGACCAATGGACAAGTCCAAAACATACTGGAATGTTGTAGTGCTAAAGGATATGATGGAGTGCGAAATATTTGAATGCGATATCAACGACAGAGCGAAGTGTTGAAAAAATGTACGGAAGACTGACCTACCACTTTGTGAGACAAATAATTAAGAAGAGAGATAGAAAGAGAGTGAATCTATAGAAGTAAATGTATGACAATCTTCTTGTTATTTGTTTAAAATAAAACTCCGATGTCCGTTCACTTAAAGCGTTTATTCCGACTAACCCTATTGTACACATCGCACATCGAAAAACAACGCTAACCTATATTTATAACTAAAACTTCTGATCTAATTCCCATCGACGCTACTTGTATCTCGACCATCATGAACACAGCGAAGATTTAGTTTACTTTATAGTAAATCTTCCCGTTGACTCGTGCTTTGTGACCAGCAACTATAATTTAGAGTCATTTGTTGGTATTAAGACACTAGTTTGACATTTATCGTCATCAACAGCCTGTAAGAGACCCACTGCATAGGCCTCTTCTCGAAGAAAAGTTTGGGCATAATCACCACGCTAGCTCTCAACGTATTGGCTATGTCTGTGGCTGTGTATGGCTCTAAGTAATCCACAGTTGTATGTTTTCCCACATACAGTAAAACTACAAGGTACATTTCTCAGATTCAAGTTTCCTCACGATGTTTCCCTTCACCGTCAGCCGATAGTATTTCCAATTTATACACTCCATAAACACTAGACCACAACTTTGACTTTGACATTTAAGTGAGCCATAATAATTGATACATAAGTAAATTATATATCTAAACGTAAACACCAAAGAAGGAACTCGAAGCTCTATTGAAAAGTATGGTTTAGTGCAAGTATATAATATCAATATTTTAAACAATCGAATCAGACAGTTTTATTAATCATCAGTTCTGTTTATTTTCGTGTTATCGTCTCTATATTATTAGATCCTTCGAGCCGAATTAGCATCAGCTAAGATTAGGAAGCATAAATCAATTAATCGTTCTATCAGAAATACAATACAAATTGATATCAATAGATGAGTTTATATGTACTCGAACAGGTAATGGTAAATTACTTAGAACTTATCTAAATTTATATCAAAATCATGATCTTAATACATAAATGTAGCTAGAACATGAAATTGTATTTTGATAGTATCTAACAATTTAATTAAATTATTAATTTAGGTTTTACTTTCATCTACTTAGAACACGTGTGTATGTATAAGTCATTTACATGCCTTAAATCACCTTCATCATATCAGGCCTTACAATTTGAATCAAAAGATTTTTTATTTACAAACTTATGCATGAAACGCAATGTCTGAGGCTTATTTTAAAAAGAACTGAATAATTTCTAAGACCTTGTTAGTTTCGAATTCCTTAATTCTCAAAGAAGCCCAGGTTGACCCCCAGGGATCCAAGGGAAACTCGACGGGGGCCTACGTTGTTGTGACATAAAAACGGAGATTCACAATTCGTAAGCGGTGGTCCACGAAAATGTGTCTGATTTCAATAGTTAAAAATTGAAATGTTGGCTTGACTTCACCTATCAATGTAGGCAGATACTGTTTTAAAAAGCTCGGCGTGTTACCTGTAAAAACTTGCACTCACAGCATAATCTATTAATTAATTAACTAATCAATTCTCTTCAACTCAAGTCAATCAAATTTCCGTAGTTGAATGTAATCTTCACATTTTTTTGTCGAGTTTTGTCAATATGGAAGAAACGTAGCTGCAGGGGGTCCACCGAACTAGCTCAATTTTGGAAGTGGTCTATGAGGAAAAAGTTCAGGAACATCTGGTTTAGATGATTACACTAAAATCGTAAATGTACAGAGCATTTACTTTTTTTTCTCGAACTTACTACGCTATTGACCTGGTAAGGTCTTTACAGCTTCACCGAAGTAAGTATTTACTATTAACGCCCCTGCCATACAGTATTTATCCATTTTTTTAATGAAAGTTACGTCACATGAATTAAATCATTTTATCATCGCAATTTAGATAATAATCTGTGTGAATTACACAGTAATTAGTAATAATTGGTAGGCATTTCACAAAGCAAAGAGCTTAGCATAGCATTATTAGCATTGTATCGGTCTTGTCGGAACAACTTTACTGCGCATCTTTAAATTGACATTCAGAGACATCTTATTTTGATATCGAAATGAGACGAGCATCTTAGAGATGCCTATAAATGACATGATGGTAAGACGATATAAATTCAGAAAAACGAACTAAACGAGAAATACAATTACCGCCTGCTTTAGGGGCAGACAACCCGAACGTTTGTTCGTCACACAATAAGTTATATTGTTAATGATTTATGGCTACAGTTATTTCTTTATTAATATTTAATCATTGTTAATACTTCATTATGAATACTATGTTACAAATTTCATTAAAGTAACGCAAAAATGCAAGCACTATTACTTGAATAAAACAAATAGGTACAGACCTGAAGAAGTGATGTGTTAACATCGATGATATTATAACTAAAACGCTGTAATATCATTGGCTAACATATATTTGGTAATCGTGTTTTTTTTATGTAGATTAAATTAGTTGGTGATGTTGATTAAACTGTTCTTAAAACTCTTTGTCTGGATAGTTACGCGATTGGCTTTGCCGATTATTTGCGTATCATAAGATCGATTTGACCGATTTACCTAGATCGGGTCAGCTGCGTACAGTCATCGGTAAATCGCACTTAGAGTTGCCAACTTTATGTGAGAAAAATAACGTAAGTATGTAACCTCTCTAATTTAGAACTAGAAAAAAGAAGTATTCATAACGAAAAAAAGGACTTTTCCGTTTTGAGTTTTTTTTTCTTACAATACAATTTTCGTGCTTTTAGGACACGCCAGCAACTCATTATCTTTAAAAGTATCATCACTACTTTTACAACTTTAGATTCAAATAAATGAATCATTCTTTTTTTATTTAATATATTGGAAGAGACTCTAGAGAGTAAATATTAAATATTATCGAAAGATCCCAAAGCAAGTATTTACGTGTACTCGATGCCATGGCAATGTTTATAAAAAAAAATTCGGATAAGTTATTATAAAATATAGTTGGCAACTCTTATCGCACTCGTCTCATTCACTATCGACAGAAAAATAATCGAATCAATTCGTCCACATAAATGGATCCAATGAAAACTTAAAAAAAGGTCGTTATCCTTCTATTATACCTTTATTTATTTCATCAAAAATGATTAATTATGCTTATAATTTACATGTTGAAATAGTTGTTACTTTGTGCATATCTATATTATGTACCAAATTAGATAATGTGCCTAGACTTTACATATGGTCTACACAAAGAGAAAAAAAATTATTACTACAACAATATCTAATTCGTCTAAAGTAATATACATGGGGACACTATTCAATGTTAACATAAATAATGTATACTTACAAGTATCAGAAAATATATAAACATAAATGAAACTTACACAACAGCAACATAATAGTTGAAAAAAGGATAGCACACACTCGTAAAGTCTCACTGTCCAGTTGTAAATTATTTCACTACACTGTCTCATTATACCAGCGATATATATTCGATGGGCATTTTACAAAACAGAGTATGGAGCAGTGACCCTGTTAGACACGAAAACGATAATGAATGTACGGACGAAGTAATCTGATAGCGAAAAATTATCTTATCGACATCCAATACGGTACCTATCAATAAAAAGTCGATGGTACCGACCGTGTTGTGCCTTATGACGTCAGAACAGCACCGAGTCGGCCCTAGACCTTCTATCGTCATATCTATTCAAATGCCAATATACCGGATCCAGCAGTCCACAGTATCACTAACTCACATGTTAATTCGTGTTAAGGAGGTCAAACCGAATCTCATTAAATCTCACTTGGGAGGGACAAGGAATTTCGCCAAATATCACTTTTTGTTTTTCGAGCAAAAAATTGTGTAAAAATCTGATTAATCAAAAGTAAAACATGTTTCTAAACTATAATATGCCGAAATGTGACGCAATTCTTCTATATATTAATATATCATTACATACAAAAATTACAAAACAAAGTCTTCTGCCGCCTCTGTCTGTTCAAGACAAACTCAAAAACTACTTAACGGACTTTCACGCAGTTTTCACCAGTAGATAGACTGATTCATGCGGAATCGCATATAATTTGTCTATTATATTGTTGTAATCATCAGGACAGGACAACCTCCGGCGGGCCCGCTAGTATAATATATATCATAAGTACGTTCCATGAGTAAAGTTGTTTAATATTTATATTTCGAAATGTAAGGTAGGTAATAACAATTAGATATAACTAAATGCAATATTAGTAAAAATGTTGAATAAAAGCAACTTGTTTTTTTTAAATAAATCCAACGCATTTGTACTCATATCAATTTTGAAAGATCTAGCTTGAGATAAGAGGGGAGGGAGAGGGGTCGTGAGGAATCAAAGCAAATGGGGACACATCTCACAGTGGGATGAGGTGTCAAGATATCCACAAGCGCGTAATTAAAGGGCGACCCTTTACCAATTTACAATCTCTTTCTAAATGTTCAAATGGATTAAATACAATTAATATTCTCTGTCACCAGTCTTTAGAGATACTAGTGGAAACGCTTATGAAAAGTATGATAAACGAAATGTTTAATTGTATATGTAAATTTATACTATATATACAGATCATAATATACCCAAAAAGGGGTCTATCTAAAATAATAATAAAAATCAGATTTAAATTACAAGTTAAAGAATTTGCATCTTCTGTACAATACAATAATATATTTACGTATAGTAAACCTACATCAATCAAATAAAATCAGTTGTAAATAAGTTATTGTATGTAAAACTTGAAAAGTCTCAAATATTAAAATACCACAATAAAAATGTATTTAATCTGTGGTTCATAATTGTTAAAATAACGTAATTAAATAAAACAAGACGTATGTCACTCCACATATATTTCAGAGTTTCGATCGAACCGTCGACTTGAGCGGCAGAGGGGCAGGGGGGCGCGCCTTAATGAATTTAACGGACTATCCCGAGTCCGGATCCAAGGGAGCTGTTTAAAACTAAACAAAATAGGAAAACAACGCAAATAAGTACCTGAGCGAGACAGGGGAAAAATAACATAAGACTACTTAAATAAACAAACAATAAAAAGAAAATAAATTTAAAAATAAATCACTGAAGAATTAAAGAAATACGTAAATAAATAGATAAACAAAAGAGTAAATAAATAAATATACCAAGAAATAGATAAAGCAATAAATAAATACAAGGAAAGGTCTCACTCAGTTCCAAGAAAAAGAACGCAGGTGCAGCGCACCTGTGAAGCGCAGGTGTGCCGGATCGAAACAAACAATAACTGACGTCACTAAATCACGAGTATTAAAATCGAACTTAGCGCGCGCAGCAAAACGGACAACCGCTCAAGTCGACGGTTCGATCGAAACTCTCCTGACTGGGTCGCAATCTCCATGTATATGTATATATATTAGTATTGCTAGGTTATATATTATAACAAGCATATAGCTATTAGTTTTAATATTCATGTCGATCACTGGGTTGTTTTCCGAAGGGGTGGTAGCTTTAATGTTCATAAGCACCTTCTCAGGGCCTAAATTGAATACAGGTATTTTAAAATTATTTTCGATTTAGAATAAACTTTGTTACAATTATTTATGGAATGAAACAAAATTGTAATCGATATAAAAGAACGTCGAGCTAGAGATAACCTACTTACTAGTTCTCCAGTCACGTCAATCGATAAGAAAAGTAAGAGTCTTACGTCACTTATAAGATGGAATTTTAATTAACTTGTACAGTGTAGTGGTACCGAGTCGGACGACTGTGACTTATCTACACTATGATACTGACCTTCGAAATTCCAAAGCGGTCAAAGTGTTGTAAAGGCCGGTAGTTATCATTAATAAACGATAAACAGAATGCAAAATATTTATAATGTATATATACATATGTATAATGCTATCTGACACGGCTACGCGTTGCTGTGGCTCAGTTATTGAAAAACAAATTCAAAATTAAAACGTGATGCCATCTATGAGATATCTATAACATTCGGTCCCACAGTTTTTTTTAACAAAAGAAACTGTTAAAAGCGCCATCTGTTCGAGACTGATGAAACGTACAATTAATAACAATAATCAACATTGACAATCATATAATTTGTAATTAATAAATATTGAGGCCATTAATCGAAATATAAATTTTCCTTCTCTCAAGTTTGACATATTATACATGCATAAATGGCACCTTTCATAAAAATAAGTTGAGGAGATTCGGATTTCATCGTGGACAAACATCATGACATAATATTTGTATATATTTAGATTAGATTGTTACCAGCCGTGGTGGTCTAGTGGTTTGATCGGTGGAATGTAAATTCGATGCCGGCAGGATCGAACCCCGGCGTGTATTAAAGATTTTTTCGGAATTTGCGTACTTTCAGTAATTTAAATTGGTAACATTATCAGCTGACGGTTAAGGAAAACATCGTGAGGTAACCTGAACCTGAGAAATATTCTTGTAGTACCACAGTATGTGAGAAAATATAGAGTTTGAAATCGCTAATAAGTCGTGGGCTGGCGTGCTGATTATGCCCATACCTTCCTTAGGGAGGAGGCCTATAGTTCTGCAATGGGTCTCTCACAGGCTGACGATGAATGATGATGATGAATACTGTTATTGCCGATTACTTCGGTATAATTTTATATAGAGTTATACATATATTATTAAATACTCTACACGTATCTGTTTAAAATAAAAACAGAAATATTCTGGTATCGAATCTACGACCTTGGCTCAATTGTAGGGCTATCACCTATGCAAAACGAAGCCTGTGTTATTATAATGAAATACATTCCTTTGAATATAGTAAATTATAATCAGTAGAAAAGTACATAAAAGTTATACACATCTGAGCAAACAGCACACTTCCTTGGCCTAATTAACAAATTTAGTATATATCCAGTTGTAACTGAACTGTGACTATTAATTGAAGACAATATGTTTCTACAATTTATTTTACATTGTATGTTTGTCGACCTGCTTTTAAAATACCTTTATTGTGACAAAATGTTATTGCAATCCATACTTATATTATCAACGATATTCTTCAGAATAATTTAAGATTTGCTGCCCATCAGAACAAATGAGCAGCACCAATGGAATAAAAAACAGCTTTGATGTATGTCACATAAGCAAACGCATACTGAAACAAATATATAGTGACCATTTAATGTTATTCAAACCAAGGATCTTAGATCAATAATCTAAAAGACAAACCTTTCGACCACTACGGTATTATTAATATCAAAGCATATACTCTATCTTCCCCTAAAAATAACCGTCAAACAATAATAATAATTTTTGTTATGTCTATTTTTAGACTTCGGTGCCGTCACCGTTAGTAAATTTAAATTCAATCTTATAAAATGCGTGTTGCGCCCACGCTTTTGTAATCGATCCCTATTAGCTCCCGCACACTTCGCGGTTCTCAATAATATCTCGAGCCTAGGTCGTCCCCGCGCGGAGCCCTCTTGATATTATTTTCGCGATACAGTGACTCACCTACATCACTTGAACAGACATATGAGATCATCTCTCTCACACACGTGCACATATATACACATGGTGGGAGGGTTTTGTTTTTTTTTTTCCCTCATCGAACTGAATCGAATAGTTTAAGTTCGTTTCAATCCGATATACACGTATTCATTTGTGAATCATGCAATTTCGATTGTATGGTTCACAAATGTATATATGTATGAATAGCTTAGAATAGTTAGCTAGGACAGACGTGTCTTTTTCCAGGAAACAGCCCAAGCCGAGGTGTGCGTGCACCCTTGTGTATGTTACCCAAAACCAAAATCGGCTGAGTGCCCTAAGCGCTCGGCCTTAGTAGTCCGGTGAAGCTGTAAAGACCTTGCCAGGTCAAAAGCATAATCAGTTCGAAAAAAAAAAAAAAAAAATAATCACCAGGGCCTCGTCACGCAAAATTTCTACTGGGAAAGTTGTAACAGAAAAGCGACTTCAAAAAATAATATTCCAATCATTATACATTATTTCTGATTTTGAGGTCCCTCGTATCCTACGAAATCCAACGTCTAATATAAAAAAAATTGAGAACCTACTTTCTTTTGGCAACCAATCTTCTAGTAGATTATTACTGCCTTTATCCATTATCAATATCAATATTAAAAGTTTCTCGCGATCATTTCAATGAACTAACAAGATGGCGACCGACTTGTTAGTACTTTCCAAGTTCTTGTGGGAAGTAATAATCCATACTCCGTGGTATTACTTCCCATTCACTTCACTTGTGCACAATAACCAAACTATATTACGTAAAACACCACCAATATTACAAAACATAGAGCCAAATAACACAAGTATGAATACATTTTTAAAACCATAACATGATATTCCAAGATCGCGCCAAAAACTCCGAACCTCCTTTTCAGTCGGATAATAAAGGCAAGCTCTTTCTGACACCTCGCCTGATCGTCTCGCTTTACGCTCCCAAACAACGTCACGTCTAAATACCCGACATTACTCAAAAGAAATACTCCCGTCACCTAATTCTTTGATATAATTAATAAAAAATAAAAACAAAAATGAAACGTTTTTTGAGTTATTATAAAATGTAGTAGTATTTCACCACAATCTTTATTTGGTACTTGTGTATTAAATGCACCGCACTCGCCGTCCGTTGTCGCGGCCGTCTCGCCTTATTTTATTCGCAAGTCTAACCTAACTTACCTAACGAAACCAAAACAAAAGAGCAAACAGTCGAAAAAAAAAGCAAATTCTATCTTAAACTCTATATCAACCCATTTTCCACCTAATTCTTATTGAATACTTTGTTTTTAAGTAAAGTCTTTTGGAATCGAAAAGTATTTTAAAGGACTGCATTTGAAATTCGCATTTTGATATAAAGATTGAAGAGGACAGGAGCTGTGGGGAAAAAAGAGTGATTTCCCCTCTCCGCGGAAAGTCATTAATAAGATATCCATGATCAAAGTTTTGAGGCTATGTGTAATTTCCGAACAATTATTGGCAATTTTGTATATTATCAACTTGATGATTTTTAAGTTAAAACAAAACATTTTCGTCTCGGTTTGGTTAGGTTAGACTTACGAAAAAAATAACGCGATCCGGCCGCGGCAGCGGTCATCGAGCGCGGTGCATTTAATACACAAGTACCCTTTTTTTATACTTTATAGGTTTCATCGTTTCATCACAATATCATCTGATGTTAAATGACGACGTAATAAAATGGCATACACGACAAACCAGAGAGGACTGCTTTTCAAGTGCAGCTGCTGGCACACACCAACAGGTGCTTGGCTTTGAACTAGCCAAGCGGATTTAGAAAATAGTCTACCGCCACCAATTATGATTTAATTTTTTTTTTTTCTAAGTGACTACGCTATTGACCAAGCAAGGTCTTAACAGCTTCACCGGACTACATTTATGATTTCATCCTAATGCTTTTCTTCACCAGAAGCCTCAACTCAGTTGAAAGGATTCAAACCTACATCTATCGACGCTGTGCCCAAACACGCTATCAATAATGCTTCTTTTTTTTCGAACTGACTACGCTGTTGACCTAGCAAAAAAGTAAATTTTCAAAAAAAAGTATTAACCGACTTCCAATACATCTCTAGGTAGCACACATATTCATATGTTTTATTTAATTTGGTTAATTTGATAAACTATTTATTTTCCGCTTTTTAGTGCCTTATGGGTTTTTGATTGATATTGAAGTCGGTTAATACTTTTTTTTGAAAATTTACTTTATTTTTCCATTTTTAGTGTACATAAATATATTTTACTAGCAGTGCCCGCGAACTCCGTTCCGCCTTAAGTATATTAAAATATGCGCATTTTTGCGGTATGGTATCTATCGGTATGGTATGCGATATGGTTTCAATTGGTTGTACAATAAGTAACGTTTGGTACGAACGCAACCTTTTCAGTAATCCGCGATAGTTTCTACCACCAACTCGGCTACCATCGCTTCACACATTATACACCTTAAGTAATGTAATTACAATGCTTGCGTCATGTTGCAACACAGCAACGAACATAAGCACAATAGGCTCCTAAGAATTGAAGAGTTTTTTTTATAATATTGGTGGCAAACGAACATACGGGTCACCTGATGGTAAGTGATCACGGCCGCCCATGGACAATTGCGACACGAGAGGAAACACAGATGCGTTGCCGGCCCTTAAGAAAGGAGTAGGCTCGTTTCTTGAAAGTTTTCTTACTTTGCCACGGATCCCATAATCAGAACCTAACCAAACTCTCATCAAACTACCCTTGAAGTACATCCTTTTCAATAAAAAATGAATCATCGAAACCGGTTAGCGTAATATTGAGTTATTCGTCTATTTGTCGTGTACATACTTAATGCAAATTTGAAACTTATACGGTTTTGCACTGGATGCCGTTGTCGGAACTATACCAAATTAAAATGGGACCACACTGGAAGTACCAGCTTTCAAATAAAAAAAGAATAATCAAAATCGGTTCACCCAGTCCAAAGTTATGAGGTAACAAACAATAAAAAAAAAAAAATACAGACGAATTGATAACCTCCTCCTTTTTTTGAAGTCGGTTAAAAAACAGCTTCACCGGACTACTCCAACTATGCCATCACCGCAGCTTCTTCTGTGATGGTAAATGAAAACACAATCAAGAATAGTTGATACAAATTCCACAGAGGTGATTTAAAATTATTTCTATAGCAGTTTCTATGAAGTAAGTTTAAAAACAAATAGATAAATATCATTTGAATGTACATAAGTTACAGAAATAAATATGACATGATAACTGAGCCAGTCAAAGTGAAAATAGGGTTGAGAGGACTATGATTTGAGTGGGTCTCAATAAGGTAACATTACGAGTGACTTACTTAGTAGAAAGTAAGTACTAACTCAGTAGTACTTTTATAAAATTATGATTGTAAAAGCATCATTGAAACAGAAACATTCTGCAAATATTAAAAACGCTGCATTGCCCTTTATTTTGTCCTGTTAAAGGATCTCATACTTTCATATAACTTGTATAGTTTTGTACCCCTATGAATGCTTGCCAACCATCTGGGCATATAGAATATTTGTCAGGATACAGCTTTCTGGCTTGGACTCATTTGAATCCAAGAAATTCATGTCTCTGCAAGAGGGGACCTCATCTTGCTAGATTTAATACATACCCAACAAGATGGTATGAACATTTTTATAAATGAATGCAAGTCTCTTCTTATAAACAAGTATTTTTGGTCTACCAATTTCTCCTTAACCTGGCATCATAAATAAACTTCAATGTCATCCCATTTTGTTGTTAACAATTATTTTCTACAACAGCCAGGTCTGTTAAAGTCAATTTTCACATTTCAAGTCATCTAGTTGATTTATAAGGCATATCTGCTATGCCATATACTGGGTGTACATCTTAAATTGTATTCCGTTTGTGTTAATTGTCAGAGATTCATAATCCATATTCCAAAGGTAAATCGATTTTAATCAAAGGTGTTATCAGCCCAAGGAATGTTGTTATAATGTTCTTGGTATTATTCTTAAATGCAGCCAATAAGGTATCCGTATGGCATGGATGTACAATAAAATATGGTCTTTGAAAAAGTGGATGTTCCTGCTGTGTTATTACTGAGTAGAAATCCTTTTCATTTATGCTGAAATAAGAATAAAATTTAACACATCTCTTAAATAAGATTACTAATGCATTAAAATTTTGAAGACATAAACAATACAGTGATAGTCAACAATGTTGAAATTGTTCCACATATTCCTTATATATAACAAAAACTATCGTAAGGGCAGAATCTTTAAAAAATCATCCCCAAAGTAGGTCTTATAGGGGGCGAAATAAAAGAGGATTCCTGTGATGATGTAGATGGGAAATCCCATCAGGCACATAACTACTATGTACATAATTGTCTATAATCATGAAGCAATGACAGCTCAGCTATAATTTTCTTGGAAATTTACACACAGGTTCAAATCCCTATAATGAGTTGCATTTGGTGAACAAAAAAATTGTGGTTAGGCAATAACATAGCGGTAGGTCTTTTACTTAGTTCCCCTGGCTAGCCACCAGCACTTGAGAGCCATTGCTAAACTTATAAAATGAAAAATATATTTTATTCTTTTAACTAATTTTAAAATATAATATGTATACTGGATTAAATTTTATTGGATTAAATTAAAAAGCTTATATCGCTTATTAAAACACTGTTAACCTGATATACAAATCATCCTGAAGTAGATATCCACAAGAAAGCCCTCAAGCCTAGTGTGGAGATCAATGTGTAATCTATAACATACTTAATTTTTTTTTTGTGATGTAAGATTTTGTGTCTCTGTATCGCGCGAGCAGTGCATTCAAGGACTCCACACCGAGGGAACGGACCTAGGCTTGAGCTGCTGCCGAGGGGAGCCTAATCTGGTACATACTTTAAAAAAAATTGTTATATTATAAATATATGTAAACCTAGGGATAAGTTGTTTGGCAATAAATATTATTATTATATTGGATTATACCTAACATATCAATTATACAACAATCTTTACGGAGTATATAAAGAATCAATTGGGAAATATTATCAAATATGATTTTATGGGCCCACATTAGCAATGCCTACTGAGCTGTGAGTGTTATGTCTATTATATTCTTATTATAAAAATGGAGTATGAATTTAAACTAACTCACTTTAAGAAAGCCATCTTTCTAATATACTCCAAGGTTAATAAAACACCTGATGAATTCCATATGTTAAAACTAAAGGAAGGTACTCCATAACTCATGTTATAGAAAATTACATACTCGGTTCTGAGTAAAATATCACTGTTTTTATTCAAGGTCTGCTTGAAGGATTTTTTTATTAGAAACGATTTGTGTACTTCACTTTTCTCGACAAATTCCCATCCATCGTTAATTTCATTTGATATTTTGGCGAATTGTCTAGCCGCATCCAAAAATTCTGAACAACTAACGTTTGAATTATTCATGTTGCCCGTAATTCACAATATTTATTCTTACAAATGCGATGCTATATTTATTTCCATCGTATACAATCAAAGATACAACACACATTTGTTTAGAATTTCTAAATGAGAACAAGATACAAAATTATTAGTAGGTAATTTTTATTGTCTAGTTTGTTTTACTGTGCTTCGATAATAATACACAGACAAAGCTCACACGGGTATATTTATGTTATACCTAATATTTTAGGTAAAGTAGTGAAATTAGAACTAAACTTATTGTACACAATTCAAATTTTGTAGAACGAATATTATTTATAGAATAGAAATCAGTCTAAATTAGGGATGACGTTACGACTGTTGATAAAATATTGATATATCGATGTTAATTACTAATTCGTTTTTTTGGCGGAATCTTGGTCTGTCATGTAGTGGATTTTATTTTTTATTCATAATCTTGTGTTACATGACTCTATATTGTGTATAATTGGTGGTTTTTTTATGTAATATAGTTTGTTTATTGTGCATAAGTGAAGTGAATGGAAAATAATACCACGGACCATGAATTCTGAGATGCCACAAAAACTCCATGGAAAGTTCTAACAAGATGACCATCATTTTGTTAGTTCATTGGAATTTTATTAAGAAACTTGTAATATCACTACTACCTTGACAATGGCAGTAATAGTTACTATATTACTTATTATACTCTTTGGTAATAGTCTACTAGAAGACTGGTTGCCAAAAATGGAATGGAAGAAGAAATATTCATTGAAATTAAAGCAAGAAACTTGTAATATCTATCCTCACTTGACAATGGCAGTAATATTATATTAGGAGACCGATTACCAAAAATGGAATAGAAGAAGAACTTGTAATACTATTAACTATTCGACAATGGCAGTAATAATCTAAAACATTGGTTGCCAAAAATAAAGTAAAAAAAAAACAGTTTTTGACACTTTATGCCAGATGTCATTGAATTTTAGAGATAAGTGGGTATTAGGTTACTTTTATATGATTTTAATTGGTCTATTCTATACGTTTCAAACTCATTATCGTCACTACGATATAACTATAACACGCAACCAAGTTATCTAGGGTTTTGGTCAATATATATAAGGTCAACAGACTGACTCGAAACCAGTGTGACGACTAGCTTCGAAATACTACAAGTTTTAACCATTACCAGTTTCGCGGCGAACCATTGAAGTATCCTATCAATTACAACGTGGTCTGGACGTTAAACTTCAGTGTACATTTAAATTTTACTGGTAATTTAGTTATTTTATTTCTATAAAGACAATAATAAAATAACGTAATAATTTTGTGTTACCAGTGATTGCCTGTAACTGCTATTTTGGAATATTTTATTATATTAATTCTTGTTGAAGTTCTTTTTGTAATAGTTCAGTAAAACATATTAATTTATTTCAGGCCTATAAATGGATAAATTACAAAACAAATGGTTTAAGGAGTCATGTGAGATGTGGCCTGGTGCCACTTTTACTTTCGAAGTAAAGGAAGTGCTCCACTCAGGAAAATCACAGTACCAAAACATAGATGTGTTTGATACTACAAGCCTCGGTAGAGTTTTGGTGCTAGATGACATCATACAATGTACGCAGAAAGATGAATTTTCATACCAGGTACATATACATTTTTTATGTATCACATATTTTTAAAATTGCTTAAAGCCTGCATCATCTTACCTCAATATCTACATGAAAATAAGTACAGAATTCAAATTTAACATTTACTAACATTATTTTCAACTTTCATTGGAAGTAGTGTTCATGGTATAACAATTAATGTATAATTTAAAAATAACAATCTTTTTACAAAAAAATTAAAAGTTAAAACTGAAGTTTACTTGTAAAAGAAATATACAACCTTCAAACCATCAAAGAACTTATTTTCTGTCTGATTCATGTCATTCTTAGAGCTTGATTAAATATGTGTCATGCATAATAAAGGGAGTGGCAGATCATATCAACTGCATTACTCGAGTGATTATTTTTACTTATACTCACATGGTGAACAGTATTGAATGAAAAAGAAAAATATTGTGAAAGCAAAAATAGCCGAAATGTAAATAATAAATAATTATACCAAGTGTTTGTTTAACACTCGCAGTATTCTAGGATATGACACTACATGGTCACATCAAACATATACTATAATAATTTTAAAACAAATACTAATAAACAACCAAGAAAACCTAAGTTAAAATTTTAGTCTAAGATTTTCAAAAGTATAGCTACAAACTTGTAAATAAAATTATAAACCTAATGGGCGGTGCCAAAAGCTAAAATCGGCAGCCTGGAGTTAATAACTTTCAATAGTAAAACGGGTAATAAACCTTTTTCTTTTGATCCTGACATTCCCTTCCAAATGAAAGTGAAATCACCAGATGATCATTGACATTTTGCTTTAACATAGATGTGTAGATGATTGTGTATAATTTTTGTATTTTTGTAGATAATTAGGTCAAATATTTAGCACCTATTTTTTAATTGATTTAGAGTGAGAATTGAGTGCAAAGTTTTCTCCAGAAATATTGCTACTGTCTAAACAGTCATCTGGTACATAGTCAGTTAAGAATGTTTTTTTTTTTCAAACTAACTACGCTATTGACCAAGCAAAGTCATTGATTTAAAAGATGATTGTCCAAAGTACGAATATTTTGTTATTAAAATACTGACTTTCAGTTCTGTACATAAAATAAAGTTTGGTTTCATTAATAAAAGAGCAATTAACTTTCCATATAAATTGCTATGTTTAATATTTTAAAGTTAAGTTTTACAATTTAAAATACTAGTTCTGAAATATTTGAATTTTAAATATGATTATTCCTTCCTTATTAAGTGCATAAATTGACAAATGAATGTCATAGAAAAAAAAATGTATGTTCACATTCATATAAATATAATAGAAGACCAATTAGGCCAAATTTGAATGAATTCCAGAACCCCCACATTTTTCCATTGTTGTAGGTGGAAAGCCCACATGAAGAAAGTTACAAATTTATAATTTTTCTTCAATATTGTGATACAATAAAAACATTTCTAAAGGAATTAAAATTTCTTCATGACATTTTCCTTTCCTTATGAACTGATGTTAATGACATTAAATTTAGTAAATATACATTAATTTGTAATAATATGTAAGATATAACAAGACTATAATCAATAAATAAATTGTATCAATGTTTTACAAAAATAGACCATCAAACCACTAGAGTAATTATTTAAATAAGTATGGATTTGGATGATTTTGCAGGAAATGATTTCTTTCCTACCTCTGTGTTGTCACAAAAATCCAGAGAAGGTTTTAATAGTGGGCGGAGGAGACGGAGGTGTTGCAAGGGAAGTTGCAAAACATCCGAAAGTTAAAGAAATTGTTCAGGTATGTATTTCAATTATCCTTCCTGTCTGCAGGCATCACTTTTCTAGTTTTATAGGTATACTAAATGAGAATTTTAAGTCAAAAACCAATTTAACGGGGCTTGTTCTCACCTGGCTTCTAAAATGAATATGTTTAGTATTTTACATATGTATGTGTTATTTTTCTGTCTAAATTATATTACAATTTGCAAATTTATATTATAGTTGGCACCATATTTGTCTTTTTTAATCTCTACTCTATCTATCAACCATTGTAATAATTCTAGTTATAAATCTAGCCTCATTCAGATTGAAATTCTTGCTCTATTATAAGTTCAGTGACATAGCAAGATAAGAGACAGGGGTCATTATATAAGTATGCCTATGTGAACTTTACAATAACATTATATTATTAAGAACAATTCATAATATTTATAACAGTTTTTGAAATATTTTAGAGTATATTTTTCAGCAGTTGATTTATTTCACTTGTTATAAAATGTGTTCACTTTAGATGAAATAAGATACTGAAACTTAATAAAGACTGCTGCTTGACTTAACTACATCCCCATAGTAGTCAGAAATATCTATTGTAGTCAGTCATTTTGCACAATGTTGTTTGTGATTGGCCTGTGAATATTGGGCATCCAATGGCGGATTATCCTAACTAATATAATAAATGGCGAAAGTGAGTTTGTTTGTTACGCTTAGTTTGTAAATTTTGCTTATATGTTGTTTTGGGTGTACAGAAAAGGATAACTGTCATCCTGAAAATGTACTGTTCCCAAGGGATCGATCAAATCTATATTAACGCAAGCAAACCCTCTAACAAAAGCTAGTAGGTAATAATAATAAGTAGTAGGGAGTAGATTACAACTATAGAAAATATGAAGTTAGCTGGGTGAACATAAAAAATAAACTTCAGACAGTTTTAAACATAACATATTTTGTATAATACATTGTACATCTATGGTGAAGAAAGAGATAGTTTAATTGGTAAATGTGTTATTGGTAAAATGGTTATTAATATTCAGCCGCTAATGGTAAATAGTGAACAGTGGTGGCGAGTCGCTCGTGGTCGATTGCGAACTGAAGTAATACAAATAATTGTCTTTATAATACAGTGTTAAAGTGCACACAGTGCGCAAATCATAGAGAATACCTAAACTTGTGTAACTAAAATTGAATTGAATAAAAACTAAATTGTGTAACTCCGAACATATGGAATTAGGAATTACTTCCGATGGAGAAGTAAACAATGTAATGGTACTAGTTCAATAAATACTGTTTTAGTTTATTTTCATATAGGGTACCGTGTTTGCATTAAATAATATAATAAAAACTATTTTATATGTCCTGGCTTCCCACAAAAAGAAAATGAGACCAAGTTTTCTTCTTATAATAAGATCATGATCAATAATGAAATTATTAAAAAATGAAATTTCAACTAAATAACAATATTTTCAAAGATATCCCTGTGTCTCTCACTCACTTTTTAATATGGAGAGTTTTTAAACCAAATTTTTAATATTGCCTATGATTTTTTATCACGCTTTTATTAGCTTCACCTGCATGTATGTATGTAACCGACACCTTTGAGCTCGATTTTACCCACTTTTTAATATGGAGAGTTTTTAAACCAAATTTGTAATATTCCCTATGATTTTTTTTATACAAACATTGTCCATTGTATTACACAAGCATAATAAAAAGGTAATTAGCCATATATTTTCAGACATTCCTAAGAGATACTTACATATATTCGGCAATTGATTTTTATTTATATGGATTATAACTTCCAGGTAGAAATAGATGAGAAGGTGATAGAAGTATCTAAGAAATATTTACAATTCATGGCGGTCGGTTTCGACAGTGAGAAACTCGAACTGCACGTCGGCGATGGCTTCGAATTTATGAAGAATCATTCCCAAGAATTTGACGTGATCATTACAGATAGTAGTGACCCCATAGGTCCGGCTGTGAATCTTTTTCTCGAGAACTATTTTTCGCTGATGAAGAGCGCTCTAAAACCGAACGGAATAGTGTGCTCTCAAGCTGGGACGATATGGAACGACTTGGATCTGGTGACCAGCACATTGGGTTACTGCAGGAACCAGTTCCCAGCGGCTGCATATGCTTACACCACTGTCCCAACATACCCTTCAGGGCAAATAGGTTTCGTGATTGGCTCATTGGATAAGAACATAAAATTTGACCAGCCTACATTGGTCTTCTCGCGGGAAGACGAGAAGGCGATGAATCTAAAATACTACAACAGCGATATCCACAAAGCGGCCTTTGTTTTACCAACGTTTGTGAAGTATAGGCTAGCCTGAAATTATTAACAACGTACTTAACTCTGCATTTATTGTTACGCCTCTAATGTTTTAATGCATAATATTGTTAATATACATATATAATGAAGCTCTGTTTTATGTTTGTTTGTTGTGGAGCTAATTTTATTTTTGAACGTTTTAAAAAATTCTTACACTGTTAGAAAGGTATATCAGACTGCTTTTTTATGATATATATATATATATATATATATTATATATACAGTATATAGATATTGAATGTTTGAAACTAGAATCTCGTCAATAAAAACTAATAATGATATACGGACACGATACCAAAAAATACCAAGTAATTAGTAGCAATTAATAAGCATACACAAATCGCTACATATACTCGATGTTTTAACGTTTTGCTCAATGTGATAATATAAACATATAATATACAGTATATTAATTATGTACGACAATTTTACACATTTTTTTTTATTAATGTTAAATCGGTTATGAGAATAAATGTATTTTTATTGAATTACTTTTTCATTTATAACGACTATCAACAGTTAAATAAATCAATATAATATTATAGAATCAACCATATTAGTTAAAATAATAACCCATTAAATACTCCAAGAATAAAGTTTACCTTATCTACTTTCAAATTATTACGTTAATGTAATGTCATCATTGACATATAGAAACCCAAGATACACAGTCTCAAAGAGTATAATAAGTAATATAGTAAGTAACACAGTCTCGAATAAAAGTACTTAGCGCACAAAACCGTCTCGTAAACACTCCCCAATATACACACGTGGTTAAAGTTATGCGATAAACTTATGATTTTGCAAATTCAACCTTACCCGAATGATTTAAAGTTGTTTTTACAAAAACGCAAGCGACGCGAGGCTATTTAAAATGATTGCATAATATAAAATTATGTACTCTTTTTTGCGTGCCGGCTGTGAGACGTTAAGTGTGCATCTTGGGTTTTTGTATATCAATGAATATCATTCATGTTAATGGAGTTTGGATCTATCAAGAGGCAGTACTTTGTTTCTACGTTACTGATCCTGTATTGTTTTTCGTATTCCTGGCAACGTATCTGCGAATTATATGCCAATCGGTTGAGTAATTAACTTGTGAACAAACTCGCATTAACATTTATAATATCAGTTACACAGGGGGTACATGACCTGCTAGTCTGACCTGTTGAATCATAACAACCGTACTTAGTATGAAAAACTATGTTCGTTTCGCATAAGGTATTTTAGATTGTATTATTGTTTATCTAACTGCTTGGTGAACTTTTATGTAGTTGGTTTCAATAGCTTTGTAATTCTGCGTGGCAGCTTCGTAATTTTGCGGGGTAACTTTGTAATTTTACGTGCAAATTTTGTAATTCCGCGTGGCAGCTTTGTAATGTTGCGTGGTATTTTTAACAGACTTCAAAAAAAGGAGGTTATCAATTCGTCTGTATTTTTTTTGTTTGTTACCTCATAACTTTGGACTGGGTGAACCGATTTTGATTATTCTTTTCATATTTGAAAGCTGGTGCTTCCCATGTGGTCCCATTTCATTTGGTCCAGTTCCGATAACGGCATCCAGTGCAAAACCGTATAAGTTTTAAATTTGCATTAAGTATGTACACGACAAATAGACGAATAAGTCAATATCACGCTAACCGATTTCGATGATTCATTTTTTATTGGAAAGGATGTACTTCAAGGGTAGTTTGATGAGAGTTTGGTTAGGTTCTGATTATGGGATCCGTGACAAAGTAAGAAAACTTTCAAGAAACGAGCCTACTCCTTTCTTAAGGGCCGACAACGCATCTGTGTTTCCTCCTTCCAGTACATCTCTAGGTAGCACACATATTCATATGTTTTATTTAATTTGGTTAATTTGATAAACTATTTATTTTCCGCTTTTTAGTACTTTATGGGTTTTTGATTGATATTGAAGTCGGTTAAGACTTTTTTTTTTAATTTACTTTATTTTTCTATTTTTAGTGTACATAAATATATTTTACTAGCAGTGCCCACGAACTCCGT
>MU159958.1:39255-115695 GCA_015888305.1 Antheraea pernyi
GGGAAAGAGGGGGGAGGGGAGAGGAGGTGGTCCTCCGGCGCTCTCACTGACCGAACGAAACGCAACAATGCAAGCACTGTTACTTCACGCCACTTTTCTATTAGAGGGTGGTAATACCCCGAACGAGTCCACTCGTTCATGCTGAAACCAGTAGTAACTTCAGCGTGGCTCTACCCACTCCCCATTCCCCATAAAAACAACAAGGCAACGAACTTGCGTCTTGCGTCTGGTGTCGTTAATGTCTATGGACGGTGGTGATCACTTAACATCAGGTGACACACTTGTTCGTTTGCCTCCTATGACATAAAAAAGCAGTGAATAACACGGGTGGTATCTTATGTTCAAAATCTAAGTTAATGTCAGCAAAGCCGCGAACAAAATCTAGTTCGATTTATTCAAGTTTTAAGAAACTACATTTTTTAATAACCCTTACGAGTTTAGCGATATCTTAAATGGTACAAGCGATGTATAGGACAGGAGAAGTAAACTGTTTACATAGACATTTGGTAACCTAATTATACGTATTTTTGATGTCAACTTTTTATGTTTTTTTCTCTTTACATATATAATCTCATGATAAATGTTGTGTAGTTACTTTTAAATAAAAAAAAAATCTACTTACTCTTTAGATAAAACTTTTTTTAAAGTTTTATACGCAGTTTCTTCTTCAATGTCCTTAAGACGTAAGACCTCCGCCACGCCGGCTCGGGACGCGTGCGCAGCATTACCGAACTGATCTCCGAGGATAGGTACAATTAACATGGGCACAGCAGCCACCATAGCTTCAGTGATGCTCAGAAGACCACCGTGGGTAATAAACGCCGCGCATTTTGGATGATCTAAAAAAGATTTGACAGTATCATGGCAGATTAGGTTAACCATTTCGTGTTAACACATAGATATCAGGGTTATAAAAGGATTGGTTAAAATCCTGATAATATTTTATCAACAGAAATTGACATAATTTTCATTTATATCACTACCAATATGAGTAAACTAGCGGGCCCTGTTCTGTTAATTAAAAAAACCTTGACAAATTAAATATGAAAACCTTCCTCATGAATCACTTCATCTACTGGTGGATGCATTTTTTGATTTTTTGTTTATTGTGAACAAACCAGAACCAGACCAGAACAGAACACAGCGACAGACGTAGCAGAGAACTTTGTTTTATAATAGGTAGTGATAAATAAGTATATCCTATACGAGTAAATCATTATTTAACAAAAACCATAAACCCATTTGGAATTACGCCCGTATGTTTTTTACTCTGTGAGATAAAATGAACAAAGAATATATACAACAAAGAAACACATATGTATATATAACGTTAGAGTTATAGCCGTCATATATGCATAAAAATATGTAAAAATGAATAGCCACAAATATTTGTTTAAGTAAAAGTATTATGGCGAAAACAATTTTTTAAATTTAAATATTTGCATGTAGAGATAAAAAATACTATATATCTACTGATGTCATTTAATCCAATATATAAACAACGATATAATTTCAATTTGCAGGATTTGAATATTATTATAGGTAACTGACTAATATTCTTAAAAAAAAATGTGTACATACATACGGCAAAAGTGAAACCTACAAAGAGAAAGCGAGACAAGCGCTCACAGTTCGCCAATAACCGAAGGCAAGCTAGACACTGCTTCCACCCTACCCAACACAGCAACACAGCATCGTAACACAAAAAGATTGCGGATCAGAATTTCAAAGCCCAAAGTTTTACTTAAACAAAAAATGTACAGATCCTTAGTACCTCGGGAAGAAGACAGAGAAAATCGGCTATGTCCCATTTCATATAGCGCTATCTCTATTGCACTCATTGCGAGAGAGAAAACGCTTGACAAAACCGAAACAGCCTCATGAAACACATATGTATATATAACGTTAGAGTAATAGCCGTGGTATATGCATAAAAATATGTAAAAATGAATAGCCACAAATATTTGTAAACGTAATATGGCGAAAAAAATTTTTATATTTGCATGTAGAGATAAAAAAATACTATACTATCTACTGATGTCATTTAATCCAATTTATAAACAACGATGTAATTTCAATTTGCAGGATTTGAATATTATTTTAGGTAACTGACTAATATTCTTTAAAAAAAATGTGTACATACGGCAAAAGTGAAACCTACAAAGAGACAGTGAAAAAAGCGTATGTCTCACAGTTCTCCAATAACCGAAGGCAAGCTAGACACTGCTTCCACCCTACCCAACACAGCAACATAGCTACTCCAACACTGCATCGTAAAACAAAAAAATTGCGGATCAGAATTTCAAAGCCCAAAGTTTTACTTAAACAAAAAATGTACAGATCCTTAGTACCTCGGGAAGAAGACAGAGAAAATCGGCTATGTCCATTTCATATAGCGCTATCTCTATCGCACTCATTGCGAAAGAGAAAACGCTTGACAAAACCGAAACAGCCTCATAGTTTATTTTTCTTCCACTTTTACTTTTCTGGGGGTGTATGGGGTGTCCAATAACATCATGAGACATTCAAGCCAAGTTCACCTGCACGTGGTGCACCCCGCTGTATAACGAACGAAGCAATGGCGATAGCGGGGTGGAAAGGTTTCACAGCCTGACTGGGTCGCAACCAACATGTATATGGCGAAAAAGCCCTTCATAATGATTCCCTTCTTCGGGTCGCGTTTCGGGATCAACCTCTGCATATCCAGCTTTTCGCAGGCCGGCATGACAGCGGCGACCGGCGATGGATATTGTGTCACTCGATGGTCGCCATTGTTTTTGGATTGTACTGTGCTTACCACCAGGCACGATAACACAAATCAAGTTCCGGGTACTATATACTTATATATTATTCTAATTGGAATATATATTCTTTATTGAAATTGTTAGGGCAAGCAGTATCACCAATTTAAATAATTATGATTGCCGCAACTCCTGCTGGTTGTCAAAATCAAGAATACTTTATACAATTTAGACCCTGAGAAGGCACATATGAACGTCAAAGCTACCACCGCTTAGGAAAGAAACCCAGTAATCGAGAAGAAACGGCAAGAAACTCGATCTGGTTTATCTTTCCATGTTACCAGTAATCGAGAAGAAACGGCAAGAAACTCGATCTGGTTTATCTTTCCATGTTACATAATTTACAAACATAGATGGTTACATATGTTTTGTTATATGCCATAGAGATTGGCGTCATTTCCAGACGTCACCATCGCTCAAATATTGATCTACTCTATAATAATAGCCTTTAGACATTAAAACCCGCTTGACATAGTGCTCAAGGCAAATCGGTAATGTGCTTTGGGATTTTGTTACAAGAACGTGCTTCCTAAAGCTTCCCAATTAGTCGACAGAGTGCAACGTGGGCACTATCCGACTTCAGTGATGGTTTGGTGGGGTATTAGCTATGAAGGAGTAGCTGAGCCATACTTTTGTGAGAAATGTATCAAAACATCAGTACAAGTGTATCAAGATAACATTCTTGAGATGGTAGTGAAGCCTCTTAACAGCACCATGTTCAATAACCAAGAATGGTCCTTCCAGCAAGACTCGGCGCGGGTTCATAAAGCTCGGTCTACGCAGTCTTGGTTGGAAACGAACGTTTCGGACTTCATCAGAGTTGAAGACTGGCCATCGTCTAGTCCCGATCTTAATCCGCTGGATCATGATTTATGGTCAGTTTTAGAGAGTACGCCTTGCTCTAAACGCCGTAATAATGGAGACCACTTCGAATAAGCTTTTTATAATTTTTTACAATGATGTATTAAACTAACACACTGTAAAAGTAATAAACGTTATTTGCAATAGAAAATATTTTTTTCTTTGTTTCAGTATTTATGGCAACATTATAGGTATTTCACAATTTATTAATCTGATATTATACTGTTATTCCCCCTCACTTACTGTGACGTATTATAGTTTATTTAAACAATTATATCATTTTATTTTAACTGAAATGTCACAATAATGATAACTGATTTAACTTAAAATAAGTAAATTTTCTTCATAAAAATCTAAACAAAATTTTTATTAATGAATTGAAATTGTTCGCAAAATATCTGTATCTAATGGAACGTTTTTGAATGACGAGATTGAATTGAAGAAATGCTATTCATAGTTGCTTGCATAAAATACTTAAACCATATATTTAGCTAGAGACCGCTTAAACACGCTTCTGTAATAAAGTATTTTAAACATGACATCGACCAGATTTTAAATTTTAGGCACTGCTTAATAAAACTCTTGTTATACCCGTGTTCATTTATGTTTTTGTAATAAGACCGTTGCGGCCTTAAAAATAATACGGCAAGAGTTTATATTTAGAATTGCATGTCTAGTGTAAAATAGAGGTAATTGCAAAAACTTCATAAATGAGGACAACGTGCCATAATCATAAACCTTTAGTTGTGCTGTTAATTATTGCAAGATAATAAAAAAACAATGTCTCTTTGTAATAATTTGTAATCTCAGTGACAAGTAAACAAGTTCATCATATGAATTGAGTGGATTCGATAACTGCAAATAATGCAAAATACCATGTTATTTTGGTAAACAGACAGAATCTATACATATAATAAGAATGTATAAAGTGTTTGTACTTTTTTTATTAATGAATTGAAATTGTTCGCAAAATATCTGTATCTAATGGAACGTTTTTGAATGACGAGATTGAATTGAAGAAATGCTATTCATAGTTGCTTGCATAAAATACTTAAACCATATATTTAGCTAGAGACCGCTTAAACACGCTTCTGTAATAAAGTATTTTAAACATGACATCGACCAGATTTTAAATTTTAGGCACTGCTTAATAAAACTCTTGTTATACCCGTGTTCATTTATGTTTTTGTAATAAGACCGTTGCGGCCTTAAAAATAATACGGCAAGAGTTTATATTTAGAATTGCATGTCTAGTGTAAAATAGAGGTAATTGCAAAAACTTCATAAATGAGGACAACGTGCCATAATCATAAACCTTTAGTTGTGCTGTTAATTATTGCAAGATAATAAAAAAACAATGTCTCTTTGTAATAATTTGTAATCTCAGTTACAAGTAAACAAGTTTATCATATGAATTGAGTGGATTCGATAACTGCAAATAATGCAAAATACCATGTTATTTTGGTAAACAGACAGAATCTATACATATAATAAGAATGTATAAAGTGTTTGTACTTTTTAGATTTTTGTAAATAAAATTGTTGCAGGTGTCTAAGTACTAAAATACATTTAAATCATTTTTAGAAATGTTTGTGTGTATGTTTGTTTGAGTACGCTCTACTGCTAAAATTTGATACAATCTGAACAAAATCATAAAGCATATTGTCGAGTAACACTTCTTGTTGAATGAAACCATTAAATTAACATCCATTAGCTTTATCAAAATCATTACATAGTATAAAACAAAGTCCTCCACCGCGTCTGTCTGTCTGTCTGTTCGCGATAAACTCAAAAACTACCCAACGGATTTTCATGATGCTTTCACCGATGGATAGAGTGATTAATGAGGAACATTTTAGTATATAATATATCAAAGAATTTTTCATAATCAGGGCAGGACAACGTCTGCCGGGCCCGCTAGTTTATTATAATGGTGGTGTTGTTTTAGTGACGACGCGATCGATTTAATTAGGAGAGAAAACTAGATAAGTAAATGAACATAATACATTCAGGATTACTTTATTAATCACTGTTCTTTACATAAAGTTCCACGCGGACGAAGTCGCGGGCATAGCTAGTATTAAAAAAATAATGTGATAACATTTTAGATTTCTTCCAAAAGCCGGCCACGGTTTCTCTCGTGACGCCACGGTGCTGTGGTCATTGGATACCGGAGCGCTAGAACTTTTTAACCGACTTCAAAAAAAGGAGGAGGTTATCAACTCGTCTGTATTTTTTTTTTTTTATGTTTGTTACCTCATAACTTTGGACTGGGTGAACCGATTTTGATTATTCTTTTTTTATTTGAAAGCTGGTGCTTCCCATGTGGTCCCATTTCAATTTGGTCCAGTTCCGACAACGGCATCCAGTGCAAAACCGTATAAGTTTTAAATTTGCATTAAGTATGTACACGACAAATAGACGAATAACTCAATATCACATTAACCAATTTCGATGATTCATTTTATTGGAAAGGATGTACTTTAAGGGTAGTTTGTTTTTGATAAACTATTTATTTTCCGCTTTTTAGTGCCTTATGGGTTTTTGATTGATATTGAAGTCGGTTAATACTTTTTTTTTGAAAATTTACTTTATTTTTCCATTTTTAGTGTACATAAATATATTTTACTAGCAGTGCCCGCGAACTCCGTTCCGCCTTAAGTATATTAATATATGCGCATTTTTGCGGTATGGTATCTATCGGTATGGTATGCGATATGGTTTCAATTGGTTGTACAATAAGTAACGTTTGGTACGAACGCAACCTTATCAATAAACCGCGATAGTTTCTACCACCAACTCGGCTACCATCGCTTCACATATAATACAACTTAAGTAATGTAATTACAATGCTTGCGTCATGTTGCAACACAGCAACGAACATAAGCACAATAGGCTCCTAAGAATTGAAGAGTTTTTTTATAATATTGGGGGCAAACGAACATACGGGTCACCTGATGGTAAGTGATCACGGCCGCCATGGACAATTGCGACACGAGAGGAAACACAGATGCGTTGCCGGCCCTTAAGAAAGAAGTAGGCTCGTTTCTTGAAAGTTTTCTTACTTTGCCACGGATCCCATAATCAGAACCTAACCAAACTCTCATCAAACTACCCTTGAAGTACATCCTTTTCAATAAAAAATGAATCGTCTAGTCCAAATTTTAACCCACTGAAATACAATATATGACAACATTTGGAGGACAAAGTCTGCGCTAAACTTCATTAGAATTTGGAATCTCTCCGAGCATCTCGGCTTAAAGCAGTGGCAGAAATATATATGAAATTAGTGCGAGTTACTATCGATGACTGGCCGCATCGATTAAGGGAATGTATTTAAAGTAGGGGGAAGGATTTTGAATATTTTAATTAAAACTGTATTGTACGTTTAATTACCGTTTATTTCATATTTCATTTTGAAATGATTATGTAAAAAGTGTACATTAAAAGTTTTTGACAGAATTTTTGATCAGACTTGGTATATTACTATTATTACAAACAGAATGAGTTCAAAGTCAAGAAGCTTCATAACAGTTTCTGAAGGCCAGCATCTGAATGATTTATTCAGTCCTATATTAAGCACTCAGTATTAAGAACAAAAGAAGTACACACAGTAGACGGTAACGTGTCAAGCCAATTTCAAGCTAACAGAATGAAGAGTGCGCGCTACCGTGTGTAATATTACACGAACTAGCTAGGTCAGACCGTGGGCTTCAATATGTTATCCTAAGTTATAAGAATAAATGATATTTTAAGTTGTTATAAATTAATTTCAGCACTGACCATTGAACTTGGTACCCATTTAAATCTCACTCTTTTGTCTTTGAAATAAACAACCAAGGCATATATCATAATATTAAACTAGGCCCCCATTTCACGATTATGTTTTTGATGGGATATCTATTTCTACCCGCCTGATTTTTTTTTTGATCTCACTACTCTATTGATGTGGTGATTGTCTTTACAGCTTCACCGAACTACTAAGGCGAGGGCTTAAGGCTCTCAGACGATTTTATTCAGACAACCGTGCACGGCACACCTCGGCTTGGGCTGTTACCGATATCCAGGATCTGACCTAGCTAAACTATTCAAAGCTATTCATTTACCCATAGTGTAATGATATATAGCCTATAACCTTCCTCAATAAATTAGCTATATAACACTGAAAGTACTTTTGAAATCGGACCAGTAGTTCCTGAGATTACCCCCTACAACGTCACAAACTCACTAACTTTACCACTTTATAATATTAGTATAGACTAGCTGTACCCGCGGCTCGGCACGCATTTTTTTTGATCGTATTAAATGATTATAAAATTATAAGACTATGTACAAATACAGAAATGCTCTATAAATACAATTGTAAGTACGACGTGTACGGCACTAAACGTAACATGCAACGTGTATATTAAATATATAAATACAAAGAGAGCCCCAAAAGAGGTTTGTCATCAGCAACATATTTGGAACATTAACCCATCATATAACTACCTCAGTGCTCACTTACACTGTATAAGGAACTAATGAAACAATAACTGGAAATATAATTATAAAGATTTACATTTAATATACATTGCCATTATAATTAAGATTTTGTGACTATACACAAAATAAACGCTTGTCTGTTCCGCAAGAAATTGTATTATGGAACTCTTTACGTAATACTCTTATTAGGAAGACCTCTATATCATTAATGTTATTAATAATTATAATGTCGAATTGTAAACAATAAGCCGATAATTATTTCTGTCATTAAAAATAAAGAATAAGTTGAAATCTTGCTAAATTTCATGCAGACAAAGTCGCGGGTAACAGCTAGCCTAAAATAGAATAACCACAATTACTTTTTATTAGATTCGCTATCTACCAGTGAAAATCGGTCTAACTGTTTTGGTGATAGTACACCGGGTGAAGCCACGGTTAACAGCAAGTATAAACTAAGATTACCTAAATTACTTTTTGTAAAGTCAGCTATCTCTCAGTGAAAGTATCGTGAAAACCGGTCTAACCGTTTTAGAGATAGCACTGCGAGCAAGCCACGGTTAACAGCAAGTATACACTAAAATTGCTTGAATTACTTTTTATAAGATTAGCTATCTGCCAGTGAAAGTTATGTGAAGATCGGTCTAACCGTTTTGGAAAAAGTACTGTGGCAAAAGCCACGGTTAACAGCTACTATAAACTAAAATTTACTAAATTACTTTTTGTAAAGTTAGCTATCTGCCAGTGAAAGTCTCGTGAAAACCGGTCTAACTGTTTTGGAGATAGCACTGTGAGCGAAGCTACGGTTAACAGATTTTATAAACTAAACTTGCTTGAATTACTTTTTATAAGATCAACTATCTGTCAGTGAAAGTTATGTGTAGATCGATCGAACCGTTTTGAAGATAGTTTTGCGGGCGAAGCCACGGTTAACAGCTAGTCTAAATTAAAATAAAGTAAATTACTTGATATGATGTCCGCTATCTGCAGATGAAAGTTCCGTGAAAATCGGTCCAACCATATTGTAGATAATATTGCAGACGAAACCGCGGTTAATAGTTAGTCTAATTTAGAGTAGCCTATGTATCCCGCTGTAGTTTCAGCTACCTGCCAGTGAAATTCCCGTCAAATCCGTTCAGCGGTTTCGGAGATTAACCAGAACAAACAGACAGACCGACAAAAATTTTAAAAATTGTATTTTTGTAATCAGTATCGTGTATACTTTCGTACCCAATCGGTAAAGAAAAATATTTAGGTATTACATACAATTACATTTCATTGACTTTTGTACTTCTAGCTACTAACACTAGCTGTGTCCGTGACTTCGTCCGCATGGAAAATAATGAAAAAAAACAGTGGCTAGTAAAATCATCTGAATGTATTAAATCCATCTACTTATCTACTTATTCTCTCGTACTTTAGTCGCATCGTCATTAAAATTATAATAATGTTTGATAGAGTGAACCGATTTTAATAAAACTAAGACTAAATATTACTCGAGGTATGTTTTAAGATTTTCTCGGTGAAATTTTATCCTGAAAGCAGTACTTTAGCAGTGATGCGCTTTCAAAGAAACAGACAAGAAAGACAGACATTTCTAAAAATGACTGAAATTTATTTTATTACATATTCCAAGATACATGCAATATTTAAATTTAAAAGTTCAGACACTTTAGATTTACGTTTTTTATTATATGTATAGATTACATTTTATCGACTTTTGTACTTTATAAATGTGATATGTATATATAAAAATCTTCAGGAAAAAAATCTCTTAAAAATCATATCAAAAATCCATTGCGTAGGTTAGAACTTTGCTTGAAACTACTTTTTTTCTACTCTTTATAAACGATATTGATTATTGATGTATACAGTCAATTATTTGAAAAACAATAACTAAGGATTACATTCAAATGTTTTATATGAGAATGTTTACCTTGGGAAGCGGCTGAATAGTTCTATTGTGTAGATGTATGCCCCCAACTTCAACAATAGAAGGCGGGACGACTTTAACTCCATTCAACGTATGATGTGTGTTCACGAGAATGACACTTGTATTTTTACCGATATCACTCAAACACGGTAACGCGCGACCTAGTCTCTTTTCCAATAACTTCTGCTCCGTACGCCAAATCGCAAACTCATACCATACGTTATAAAAGTATAGTACTACCATATTTTCTAATCTCTCGAAAAAAGACATATCATCTGTGAACGGTAGCATCGTGTTCGGGACGTATGCAGGGTTGTCTGGCGCCCCAACTCTCGTAGGAGTCCAAGGCAGCATAGTGCTAGATATCAAGCCGACCGAAGGTTTCCCATAATTATGAACTATACCAAGCATACAATCCATATTGAAATGTTCCACTAAAATGACGTCATAATCACCATCTCCTCTGACAAACTCCTCAAAAATCTCAGAGTTTAAAATCTTCTCGCACAAAACTAAATTCGACTTTGCTAGCATTGTTATTACGGGAATATGTTCGTAATATTTTTCGAAGCCGAAATAAGTTTCATCGTAGCTCTTTAGATCGATGACTTCGACGCTTATGGGTGCCAAATGCGTTAAACTCACATCCCGCCGGTTCTGATGTGGGTTAGGGAAAAATGATACCACAGTCAACTGATGACCGCGGTAGGACAACTCTTTTATTATCGGTTCAAACACCATATAGTGACTTTTCCCAGGATATGGCAGCAGGCAAAGGATCCTGTAGGCGTCACTCGGAACTATTAATAATACAAACAATAATAAATACATTACGTATGGGTACTACGCGCGTGTCATTAGAAAGATAGCCGTGCATTGACTGCGCTCAGCAAATTGCAATACGAACGACTAGGTATTAATAGAAAAACAGTGACAAAAGCGATACTTGCAATCTCTGTTCAACGATTGTATGTAAATCTTTACCATTTTAATGACAGTATAAAATAAAATGTAATGTACTGTATAGTACAAAGGTTTTTCGCAGGGATATGTTATATGTGTTACTATTTAATACAACTTCCTATGATTAAGTGTTGATTAGGACTCTAATCAGAACGAATAGTAACGTGCTAGGTCTAGAGTGTACTGGCTCTCCAAAACCACAATGCCAGGATGCTAGAATACACCTACAACTTTTTAGCAACAAATTTTCGACGTCATAGTGGTAGCTAGCGGGCGACTGGCATTAAAAACTGCCATACCGTCATGTTATGATCTTATTACGACTTTACCAGAAGCTCAGTTTCTTCAAAAGAAGCCAATCTACCATAAGAGTACAGTCGATATCATAAAAACCATCTCCATAAACAAACACTTAGGTAGGTACCGGTGTCAACTATAATAACGGCCCGACCGATGCCAACTAGCCAACGATCTTAGGCTACAGTATTATCCCAAGTTAATAGTTATATGCGGAAATAATATTTTAAGATGTTATAACACATTTTATGTTCTTATAAATAAATTTTAGCACTGGCCATTGAACTTTGGCACCCAAGTTAATAGTTATATGCGGAAATAATATTTTAAGATGTTATAACACATTTTATGTTCTTATAAATAAATTTTAGCACTGGCCATTGAACTTTGGCACCCATTTAAAATCTGACTTCTTTAGTCGTTGAAGTCAACAACCAAGGCATATATCATAATATTGAACTTGGCTGTCATTTCACATTTATGTTTTTGATGGGATATCATTACTTTCTGTGCAGAAACTATTAGCAGTTACTTATTCATTAATACCTAAGGGTTTTTGATAATCTCCAGTTTTTTTTTTTCGAACTGACTACGATATTGACCTAGCATGGTCTTAACAGCTTCACCGGACTACTAATAGTAAAAAAATTAAGCCGTCACTGGACGCTGGCAGATGTGAAACAACGAAATTGTTTTGTATAAGTTATATGCCTAAAAGAATAGATTACGACAGGAATCATCTATGGCATGATGAAAAAATAAAGCATTACAAATTTGTTCCATCAAATAATGTCTGTTTATTTATTTTATAAAATAAATATTCATTTTTATTAAATACAAAAATTCAACTAGGCGCAGGCTCGGTGTTTGGTGGCATTTATAAAAGTTTAAAGAGTGGCCGACAAAACAATTTGAATCGTATGTTTATACAAATAGGGTTGCAAATATTTTTGAGAGAGTATTTCGTTAATTGTGCAAAGTTCGTGTTTTGTGTCGCCACGTCGCGCCAAACAAAAATCAGGTTTACCCGCGTCTATAGATGTTTCACATCAATAGCATTAGTTTGTGTATTCTAATACCTTCATAATAATATTCAATACCTTTTACCGTAAAATTTACCGAAACGTTCACTCTCACTTTTAACGAAAATGCAAAATTAAAGAAGGATACTTCCAAAAGTGAATCCAAATAGTTCGTATAATACACACTGTAGCGCACGTTCGCCACTTTGTTAGCTTGAAATTGCCTTGACACGCTAGGCTTACGTGCATATCTAGATTCTAGGCATCACTATCGTTCACATATTGATCCACTCCATAATAGTCTTTTGACACCAAAACTTGTTTGACATGGCAGTTAAACATACAGTCCGGCAAATCGGGAGTATGCTTTGGGACTGTGTTGTAAAACCTAACACCTACCTAACAACCTAACAAAAAAGTATTGCTGGTTTTACTGAATCTATAAAGTGAGACGACCAGGTTGTCACAGTTGTGTATATAAATACACTATTAGGCACAAACAAATATTATAACAATCAAATAGATATAATAATGTATTCAAGCTGTATGACCAAAATAGACAGAACAAGTAAAAAAATTAAGCCGTCACTGGACGCTGGCAGATGTGAAACAACGAAATTGTTTTGTATAAGTTATATGCCTAAAAGAATAGATTACGACAGGAATCATCTATGGCATGATGAAAAAATAAAGCATTACAAATTTGTTCCATAAAATAATGTCTGTTTATTTATTTTATAAAATAAATATTCATTTTTATTAAATACAAAAATTCAACTAGGCGCAGGCTCGGTGTTTGGTGGCATTTATAAAAGTTTAAAGAGTGGCCGACAAAACAATTTGAATCGTATGTTTATACAAATAGGGTTGCAAATATTTTTGAGAGAGTATTTCGTTAATTGTGCAAAGTTCGTGTTTTGTGTCGCCACGTCGCGCCAAACAAAAATCAGGTTTACCCGCGTCTATAGATGTTTCACATCAATAGCATTAGTTTGTGTATTCTAATACCTTCATAATAATATTCAATACCTTTTACCGTAAAATTTACCGAAACGTTCACTCTCACTTTTAACGAAAATGCAAAATTAAAGAAGGATACTTCCATGAAATATATCTAATCACTAAAGTTCTTGTTTTTATCGCACCGAATAAGGCTCGTATAAAAGTTTTCTTACTTCACGCTATGAATTGAGATTCTGTCTATTGCTTTACGATCAACTCTTCTTGGGATCTCCAAATTTGTATTTTACCGACATAAACTAAACAGCCATTATCAATGCAATAATAACTGTTTTTTAATAAGGTTCCACGCAGATTAAGTCACCACTTTCATTTGTTTTTTTGAAACTCTGCATAAGATAAGCACACAGTGTACATATGTACGGTTTTAACTCGGCCAATCAACGTTTTCTTGATTAAACGGAGGAAGTATTTATGATTTGCATTAGGTAGTTTGTTTTGGTAAAAAATTGAACACCAATAAATCCTTCTCCACATAAGAAAATAACTCCACTTGCAATGAAATAACGAACAATAACCGAGTACTAAGTCATGCCCTACTATCTTCTCTTTTCATCTCATTACTTTATCTCTCTCCTTCAAAACGCCTATATTCCATTGCACTCGCATCAACGCTATTCCTAACTACTCATCATTACTCAATAAAATACTTCCGTTGCAATGTTTCAAATAAGCCGCATCCTAATACGTGCGAGCATTTGTGTCCCCAAATAAATTGACAATAATCTATACTTAATATATAAAGCTGAAGAGTTTGTTTGGTTGAACGCGATGATCTCAGGAACTACTAGACAGATTTGAGAAAATCCTTCGATTTTAAATAGCTCATTTATCGAGGAAGGCTTTAGGCTATATATCATCACGCTAATACCAATAGAAGCAGAGCGCCAATGAAGAATGTTTCAAAATCGGGCACTTTTTTTGCTTTTGAGAGATTTCGTTAGTATTATATATGTTGCCATGGTAACTTGGTAAGTAGTAGTAATAATATTCGTCTAATAGGACAGGCGAAGGAATTAATCCATACTGCCAATTCTGAAGTTATGTGGTAAGTATCAACGTTAACATTTTCAAAGTTTATTTTGTTTTCTTATTCAAAAAGTTTATACTACTTTTATTTCTAGTTTTTTATTTGTTCTCTATTACGTATTATAAAAATAAAGTTTGTGTATGTACAATTAAAATAACAACTTTTTGATGAATGGATATGGCTACAAATGACCAAAAAAATTTTTTTAATATTTCGTATATATTTTTATATTTTGTTTGTTTGTTCAAGGTAATCTCCAAAACGGCTGGACCTTACGGAAATTTTACTTTTTACTGCCAGATAACCGAAATTATAGTGGTTGACATATTCTATTATATTTTCCGTGGCTTCGTCCGCATGGCTATTTCCAAAATGGATGGACCGATTTTCACGGGGTATTCACTGGTATATAGCAGACCTCATAAAAAGTAATTTAGGTTTTTTATTCGCCTTCGGCCACAGTGGAATATCCGTAACGCTTGAACTGATTTTCACGGCAGTTTCACTGGCAGACAACTCACCTTATAAGAAGTAACTTAGACTATTTTATTTATTTTGTTACTCAAGACTTCGTCCGCTATATCCTATAACTATCTCTTAATTGGTTGGACCGACTTTCACGGGGCTTTTACGGGCAGATAACCAGCGGGCTTGGAAGGCGTTGTTCCGCCCCGGTAATAAAATGAAAACCTTTCCAAATTATTCCTAAACCTTCCCCATGAATCATCATTCTATCTACTGGTGAAAACGGCATGAAAATGTTCGTTTTTGACTTTATAGCAAACAGATAAAAACTACTAAGCTATGTTGTTATCGATAATTAGATCTGGCTTTTGATATATTCTATTGACATAATTATTGCTTAATTTCATAGAATTATGAAACCGCTTACACTTACAACGCGCGGTTTGTTACTCTATGGCTTAATTTGATTTATTTTCTAGTTTGTCACGGCAATGAGAGTACTTATTTGGAACTTGGGATATGACTCTTGTGTTGTTATTGCTGCAATACTCATTAATATGCTTTCTGTTTGAGAATATAGTTTAGGTTTAAGCTATATATCAACGATAGAAATGCTATTAGTCTAACGTGTATTTGACATTCTTTACAAGTTAGTCAATTATCCTTTCCACCATTGATTTGTGTCTAACTAATTGTATTAAGGTAATTCGGTATGATTATTGTAATTCAACAAGGGTATTAAGAACATGTTAATTGTTTTATATATTTAATAACAAAGAAGGTATTCGAAAAACTCGAATAGCATGCACAGTGTTATTCGTAAAATCGAATAAGAAAATCAGGCGTATTGCTTGCACTAAATACAAGTTATGTTTGTTAGTAAATTCGCATGTACTTCAAGTCTTCAATAAAAACGGGAAAATTTATCCAATTTATTGGCACATTATCCAACAAAGAATGTTATCTTATACAGTGTAAATATTTAATAACGAATTTCAACGGACCAAGCATTTTTGAAGTTATACTTCATTTGGCGCGTTAGGGAAAAATGATGTGAGTATATTTTTACGATGCGCGCGCACACCGTCACGAAAAACCGACACCCTGAAGTTAGCTATAGTCTACATTTTATTTCTTTGTATTAAAACTTTCAATGTATTAAATACCTTTTTCCTATTGTTAGTGTGGTTTTTTCTACAAACGTAGAATAAGGAGTAAGAAAATTTTTGAAAAGATTTTTATGTTCTTACGCCAAAGAAGTATAACTTTTAACGCGTGTACATAAGTACACACGCACCACTTTTTTTCTTTCGTTATGAACAGTTTTCATTATACAGAGATAAGAGAAAAAATAAATGGTTTTGTGGTAAACCAACCAATTTGAATTAGTTTCTACGTTATTGAACGTTTTTCGTAATAACGAACAACGTTATAAGAGTTGACATTTTATAATAAATAAATAAATGGAGTAAATAGTAAATCTTATGCACGATAAAAAGTCACAAAAGAATCAATATAAGATTATTGCTTATTAAAAATGGCGACTGTAAAATGTGTGGTTTTATGATACCATGATGCAAATGAAACATTATTTTTTGTTAATGGGAAATCCATATTAGACAAGATATCCAACTGTGAATTTTAATTTCAACCTGCGTATTAGAGTACATAAAATATAATAAATACAATCATTGACATGATAGACGCATGTTAAAAACTGAGCACCATGGTCGCCGCCATATTGGCTTTGGCTGCTCTACTGAGCGCATTTCACTTTAACCCCGCTCCGCGGCCGCGCACCAGCAAAGGCCTTAAAACTGACTGTGATTTAGTACAAGGTACTTATTAATCTCCTCCACAAACATCTAACGATATTTTTTTCATAGTGTCTTTTTTCCTCAAATTTAATAACCAATACAATTTATTTACACATGAAAGAGCAACTCTAGCTAAGAGTTAATGATAAGTAACAAAATGTCGTCTTCGATGGGACCGTAGCTTATCATGTATATTTTATTAATAACTTTGCATTATTTTGATATTATATTACATAATTTTGCCGACATCTTTCGTGATATGCCAAGTGCGTTGAATAGTAAATCATGACACGGAACATAGATTTTGGGTTGCGAGAAAATCTCTCTGACAAATTCTAACGGCGAAGCCGCCATCTTGTTGAACACTTGAGTCAACACAATAGACTTTATAATTAGTATTTACCTGATAATAACTGTAATTACTGGAATATTTAGGATTCAATAATTAAAAAACAAGTCGTTTAATAAAATACAATTTTATTCGCTACTTTCATTATATGTTTCAGTATTTCTGCTGTTCCTTATATTTTGTCCTTGTTCCTGTGCCTCGCCTATGGCGGTGTAGACAGCGCCGGCGCGTAACTTCTTTAAAATCCTTTTATCGTGAAACGGATGCGTATGCGCAGACACCCTATAAAAATTACATACATATTAACATACTTACAATTATAATACCAATATAGATTAATTACAGGGAAGTAATTTGGGTTATTCTTTAAACATTAAAACCGACTAAAATGTTTGCCATCTGCCATTTTTGCAACATAGAGTTTTGCGTATTCATTCGCTATCAGGAACGCAGCGAAATAACAATCACATTTGTTTTAAACGCCATCTATCCGCTCATTCATCGTACTACATTAGTAAATGTTTGATATTTTTGTTACCAAAGACATTATATCAAAATACGACAAACATTCATCGATAATTTAACATATATTTATGTCACTTCTGGGAGGGTCTTTGAGGAATTTTAACCATACAGATTATAAAGCTAATTAACCAACATAGTTTACTTGTATGTATGAAATTGTTCAATTAATTTAAAGATTTATTAATATTATTATTCTTTTTTTGTAACCAATCTTCCAGATTATTACTGACATTGTTAAGTACATAAAATAATATTTATTATAAGCTTCTTTAGATCATTTTAATGTTCTAACAAAATGATCTAACATCTCAGAATGGTGTCTCCATAGTACTATTTCCTACCCACTTCACTTATGCACAATAACCGAACTACATTACAAAAGATGCCATCAATATTACAAAATATATAGTCAACTAACACAAGATTATGAATAAAATATAAAAGCCACTACATGACACAAATATCTCGTCAATAACCTCAGGTTAGGTACTCATTATCCTTTCTGTACCCCTAAAAAGGGGTTTACATAAATTAAAATTGGAGTTTTTTCGCTTTTTAAGCCTTTTGGCGTCCAATCGTATGTTACTTACCTCACAGCTACAATACCGTCCTTAGTCAGCACATGCGCTGGGCATTTGTAGTTAGTCAAGTAGTCCACGCACCTCCACTGCTGGGTGTTATTGCGATTTGAGTGTTTCAAATAATAAACGTACCTATTCAGTATAATTTGTAACGAACCCTGATTAGACACTGTGTATTGTAATGGTGTTATCCCTGAAAAGGATGAAAAAATGTGCAGTTCGAATTGTTAGCACTGAATTAATCTGTATTGCTCCTATTGGTCAATTGGATTTCGAGTTACAATGACCCCGCTATTACCAAATTTAGAACTTAATAAATCTCTACAGGGTTCAATATACGTTGAGGTGTTAGAAGATTGAATTATCTTTATATATAAAAATCCAGTGTTATAATATTTGTTCACGATGAACCCTAAAACTACTCCACCGATCTTCGTGAAAGTTTACATTTATGTATAATTTAATCCAACTTGAGAGATACGATAATTTGTATTTCGATTAATGTCCTCATCATTTTTTAATTACATATTAAATAATTGTCAATGTTGATTATTGTTATTAGTTGTAAGTTTAATCAGTCTGGAACAGATGGCGCTCTAAATTAGTTGAGAGAATGTAAGACCGGTTATTATAGATATCTCATAGATGGCGCCACGTTTTAACTTTAAATTTCATTTTCAACTCCAGTTTATTTTATGGTGCAAGTGTTCTGTTAATATATTTATTACGTAACCTCAATTTTTCCGTATCAAGTTTTGAGCATTACTGCCATTATAGAGTTGTTAATAATATTACAAGTATTTTGTGATAATTTCAATATTCTAACAAAGTAGTGGCCCCCTTGTTAGAACTTTCCAGGGAGTTTTAGTGGCATTTTATAATTCATGTTCCGTGGTATTATTACCCATCATCCCATTCACTTGTGCACAATAACCGAACTGTATTACGTAAAACACCATTAATATTACAAAATATAGGGTTAAATAACACAAAATTATAAATAAAACATAGGATCCACTACGTGAGAGACTAAGACCCCGCCAAAAACTCCATTATATTGTTATCATACTCGCGTGGTTTTGACAAACGTTGGCCAAACTCTCATTTCTGGCTTCTCGCAAACACAAAACTATATAAATTCTATACTTTGAATCTATTATTCTCTGAAACACAACGAACCATTTGCCTCTACATTGATTCTCATCGATGCTGTCAATGGTTCGAAAATCTTTTGGGGGTCGTTGTGTTTTATGGATGATAACAATCGACACCTTGTTGTGCACCAATAATAATAAAAAATAGACCTTTCTTTTTTCCAATATCTTGATCAACACTGTATAAAATTAACTTACTAGATATATAAAACACTAGTTGTGCCCGCGACTTCGCCCGCGTTGAACCCTATATAAGAAAAACAGTGTCTAATAAAGTCATCTGAATGTATTAAGTACATTTACCTACTTACCAATTTTCTCTTGTACTTACGCCGCATCGTCATTTAAATTACAATAACTTTTCATAGTCCGAACCGATTTTAATGAAACAAAGACTAAACATTATTTATTAAGTACATAAAATAATATTTATTATAAGCTTCTTTAGATCATTTTAATGTTCTAACAAAATGATCTAACATCTCAGAATGGTGTCTCCATAGTACTATTTCCTACCCACTTCACTTATGCACAATAACCGAACTACATTACAAAAGATGCCATCAATATTACAAAATATATAGTCAACTAACACAAGATTATGAATAAAATATAAAAGCCACTACATGACACAAATATCTCGTCAATAACCTCAGGTTAGGTACTCATTATCCTTTCTGTACCCCTAAAAAGGGGTTTACACAAATTAAAATTGGAGTTTTTTCGCTTTTTAAGCCTTTTAGCGTCCAATCGTATGTTACTTACCTCACAGCTACAATACCGTCCTTGGTCAGTACATGCGCTGGGCATTTGAAGTTAGTCAAGTAGTCCACGCACCTCCACTGCTGGGTGTTATTGCGATTCGAGTGTTTCAAATAATAAACGTACCTATTCAGTATAATTTGTAACGAACCCTGATTAGACACTGTGTATTGTAATGGTGTTATCCCTGAAAAGGATGAAAAAATGTGCAGTTCGAATTGTTAGCACTGAATTAATCTGTATTGCTCCTATTGGTCAATTGGATTTCGAGTTACAATGACCCCGCTATTACCAAATTTAGAACTTAATAAATCTCTACAGGGTTCAATATACGTTGAGGTGTTAGAAGATTGAATTATCTTTATATATAAAAATCCAGTGTTATAATATTTGTTCACGATGAACCCTAAAACTACTCCACCGATCTTCGTGAAAGTTTACCTTTATGTATAATTTAATCCAACTTGAGAGATACGATAATTTGTATTTCGATTAATGTCCTCATCATTTTTTAATTACATATTAAATAATTGTCAATGTTGATTATTGTTATTAGTTGTAAGTTTAATCAGTCTGGAACAGATGGCGCTCTAAATTAGTTGAGAGAATGTAAGACCGGTTATTATAGATATCTCATAGATGGCGCCACGTTTTAACTTTAAATTTCATTTTCAACTCCAGTTTATTTTATGGTGCAAGTGTTCTGTTAATATATTTATTATGTAACCTCAATTTTTCCGTATCAAGTTTTGAGCATTACTGCCATTATAGAGTTGTTAATAATATTACAAGTATTTTGTGATAATTTCAATATTCTAACAAAGTAGTGGCCCCCTTGTTAGAACTTTCCAGGGAGTTTTAGTGGCATTTTATAATTCATGTTCCGTGGTATTATTACCCATCATCCCATTCACTTGTGCACAATAACCGAACTGTATTACGTAAAACACCATTAATATTACAAAATATAGGGTTAAATAACACAAAATTATAAATAAAACATAGAATCCACTACGTGAGAGACTAAGACCCCGCCAAAAACTCCTTTATATTGTTATCATATTCGCGTGGTTTTGACAAACGTTGGCCAAACTCTCATTTCTGGCTTCTCGCAAACACAAAACTATATAAATTCTATACTTTGAATCTATTATTCTCTGAAACACAACGAACCATTTGCCTCTACATTGATTCTCATCGATGCTGTCAATGGTTCGAAAATCTTTTGGGGGTCGTTGTGTTTTATGGATGATAACAATCGACACCTTGTTGTGCACCAATAATAATAAAAAATAGACCTTTCTTTTTTCCAATATCTTGATCAACACTGTATAAAATTAACTTACTAGATATATAAAACACTAGTTGTGCCCGCGACTTCGCCCGCGTTGAACCCTATATAAGAAAAACAGTGTCTAATAAAGTCATCTGAATGTATTAAGTCTCCCTGCATGCGATCCGGTGCAGGTACCACCCGAAATAACCGTGTCCGGTGAGTACCTGCACCAGTCGGAACGTCAGGGAGCCCCACTCCCTGGCAGTCCACTCCCGCAGGACCGGGCGGACGGCGTCCACTGTGAACCGCCCGAATCGCTCGTCCGCCAGGTACTGCTGCCACCTTTCGACGGCGTCCCCGGGAGCCGGAGGCTCCCCCCTTCGTTTCCTCGCCGCCGTGAACTCGTACACGGCGGCGAGAACTCTTGCCTCCAGTTCCCAGGGCAGGGAGCCGGCACCCGGTCCTATCTGAGCTAACCTAAGCTAACTATTCATACATATATGAGTTGTTGAAACATATATGTGTACCAAGCATACATATCTCAACAACTCTTATATATATTTCGTATCGGATCTAAACATTACTCAAAGGTATGCTTCATGATTTCCTAAAACTTTTTATCATGAACGAAGTACTTTAGGAGTGATGCCTGTCCAAAGAGACAGATAGATAGATGGACGGACAGACATTTTAAAAAATGATTGAAATGTTTTTTATTATTTATTTCTAGACACCTGCAACAATTTTCTTACAAAAGTCTTAAAAGTACAAACAGGTTAGAATTATATTCTTATTATATGTCTAGAAGAAGATATAAACTTACTCGATTCATTAGTCAGTTCATTAGATTCTGTTTTAATTGAATTAAAATCGGTTTCTTCTATATTATTATCAGCTACATTATCATGTTCAATGTGATAACTGTAAGAATTTTCCAAATTCTCATGTAAACCCTCATCGTCTCGTTTTAACCTTTGTCGAGTTTCTGGTAAGCTAAAAGTAAATCGGATTTATTTATGAATCACCAACTATACTATATACTTTACATTATTGTCTATAACTCTGTTTCCTTTTAACAATACGGATTAGATAGAGAGGGTAGTTTCATTATTTTTTATACATGAGTCCTTACATTTCAAAATAAGCTAAATCCAATATTAGCCGTTCCTAATGTTTTACGTTATTATTTAAGATCATTAAAAAAAAACTAAAGATCATTCTCGGCGTATAACACCTGGACATCTTAAATTTTTGAAAATGTTATATGAACGATTAAAATTGGAGTTAGCACATTTTGAAATGTAACGATTCATATATCCGTCCAAAGGTTGCCTGAAAAAGATCGTTATTAGTAAAAGTCGTGTTAACCAAGTGGTTTGACCAAATTGAATATCGATTAAATGCTCCCGGATTCAAGCGCCGGTATGTAACAGCGAATTTCGCGTAAAATTACTAATTTAAATAGGCATCGCCTGACAGTAAAAACCTCGTGAGAAAAACTGAACGTGAGAAACAATTGTTTAGTACTATTGTTTTTGGGGAAAATCTATAACTTTCCCTTGAAACGAAACCTTTGGCCCAACAGTGGGACTATTACAAGTTAGAAGTAAGATTAACATAAATAATTTTCTATGACTTAAAATATAACTGCGCCGCACCGTTTGTATTAAAAAAAACAATCAATTTTTATGTAGTCCTATCAAATTGTATGGAACTCATAAGCCTTAAACCTGGTTTAAAATTAGACTTAAGGTTTCGGTGCAAGTGACCCTTATTATATTGAAGTAATTTTAAACATACACTAAATACATCTCTTGTAAACTACATGCTGTATCATTTATATTAAATCCTGTGAACGATATGCAAGGAAGTATTGACAGTGACAATCAGAAATTATTTCTAAAAGCATAAAGTAAGCAATCAGGCATTGTGTTTACGTGGCTTCGATGAAAACAGTATTTTTTTAAGTATAAACCTCTTTGGCCTCGTTGTGATTTCAAACTCGATGGAATGAAAAAGCGACGTTAAAAAGATACAAACATTTACATCTATAGGATTGAACGTGAGAGAGAATGAGATGGAATACACTATCATGTATTTAAATATTTTATCATTTTTTGAAGGTTTCGCTTCTATCTAGTGTAAGTACAATATATTAAATACGGTGTTATCCAAAGACAATAGTGACCTTTGAGAGATTTAAAATCTTTCAGCAGTCGCTATTATCATGCCGGCCTGCAAGCCCCTCCTAAGTTAGATATACGGTCATACGTAATATGACAATCCAAAAGTCACTATGACAGATTTATGATGATAGCGATGATGGCTTAGATAGCTGAAGTTTAAATCCTAGCAACTGAGCTATAGGTGAAGGAAAACACCGTAGTGAAACCAATAGCAGGGTAGTAGGGCTTTTTCTAAGTGCACCTAGCTAGCTACCACCCTCAAGTTGAAAATCTGCCGCCAAGCATTTGTTGCTGTGTTCCGGCAGATCCCCACTAAGTTGGGCGTGTTTACCATCTCAGACCATATCATCATTCAACATAAATATAAAATATAAATAAAAAAACATACCTTGAAATAGAGGTTGCAATCATTTCTCTCATAAAATTCCCAGTGTAAAATTAAAAAGAGACTTACATATCATATTTTTCTTCATCAACCCTGGGATTGGTTACCTCGAAGTAGCATATATTGTCATCTAAAACTGCCAAGTTTGTGTCATTTGATTCCATATTATCCTGATGACAGTTTTCCGTTTCAGTTTGCTCAATATTATTTGCTGTGAACGATTGAGGTACATTCTGCAATTGAGGATTATGTTTCATGATCGTAGGGTGTTGGTGCTAGATAGCATCTTTACCATTCTTTACATGGTAGGTTATTTTACAATATCATCACCTTTTGTTATGATATTTGCCAAATGGTTGTCAAAGTACAGTGTTACTGGAAATTCACCAGTACTTAATTAACTACTAACTACTACTAAATTAACCACTACCACCCTAGTGATTAACCTTTCCCATTATGTCTTCGCAAAACTGTAAGTACTTTCAAGTATCGGCAGGGCTGAAGCTAGAGTCGAATTTGAGGTAGGGCAGCATTGGTTACAGGTAGGGTGGAAGTAAACAATTTATCATAATTGATCTGACCTCAAATGTCACAAACTGTGGCATGTTTGGAAAAGTTACCTTTGTATGTGTTACCTATCGATACACTTTTTTTAATGTTCAATTATGAACAAACAATTTAGTTATAATAGTTTATCTTCGTTTTTGGTATTTTTAAAGTAGGGCATTGGGATTTCAAGGTAGGGCATTGCCCCACAATGCGCCTACTAACTACGGCCCACACTGGGCTGAAAATCGGCTTTCATAGACTTAGGGATTTTTATTTTTAAGTGTCGTTTTTTTTGCTTGGAATAGCTTCAGTATACTGTTATTATACTCATATATTGACTTGAGTTAATTTGGCTTAATCATTTCCAAAGAATATTGAGCCATAGAAATAAACAGATATGAATGTATTAAACAGACAATAGATATAGACACGGAGAGATTAGAGTGTTGAATAGTTCGATACATCTGTTGGCTAACATTAAAGTAGGGAGTGCTCATAAATAAAGACTGAATGCAGAAAATAGACGCTTGAACATAAATCGCTAGAGCAATTTGTGTCATTTATTAACGTTAAGATATCTATTAAACCATTGAAGTAAAAAATTATTAGAGTTTAGTTACAGAATTGCTTATACTCTGAACTTAGAAGTGGGATTGATGTTTGTTGTAAATAATCAAAATCATGAAGTAAGATAGCCTGTATTACATGTATATGTACTGCAATAGTGTAATTTTATAATACAACATTACTCATATTATAGTAACTTGATATATAAAATATGGTATGGATTTTTTATATACTTTATCAATAGGTTTAATTTACCATTTGACCTCAATCACAGCTGATGTAAAATGAAGATCTGGTGTAAGAGAAACAGAGTAAACCTAGAGGAATTGGCCGTCAAGTGCAGAGTCAGAACACAGCTACAGATATTTTGCGACAAGATTTTCAAATTGGTGTAGGATGGTAGCTAGCTTGGAGGCTTATTAAATCCCTACCACCGTACTATGGTTTTATCAGTGATTCCCTTCATCAAAAGCTGTAGCTCATTCGTATATGTCGATATAAGCAGTGCCTAAACAGCATAACCATCGAGATATTGTCACTTTATGAACCGTTGAGATGATAATCTTTGGCAGAGTTTAGATTACTTTTTGAGATGGGGCTCTCTCTCTAGCATGGAACTGCTGCTTTTTTGTAATTCTGCACACAATCTACTTATAATTAGTGAAAAGGCAATCACTAAACCACTTATATCTTTCCAAATACTCATATATTTCTTCTTTTTTTTTTAGGAGTATTTACTTTTGTCTGTGTATAATACAGTACTGAATTTTACTAAGTGAACCTTTTACGTGTATTCTGATATCAGAATTATGATACATAAACTCCTGGAAAGAATACAATACACCGAGCCAAAATTGACAGACTTTAATAAATTCCTACTCTATAGCTTATTCGTATATGTCGATATAAGCAGTGCCTAAACAGCATAACCATAGAGAAATTGTCACTTTATGAATCGTTGTGATGATAATCTTTGGCAGAGTTTAGATTAATTTTGAGAGGGGGCTCTCTCTCTAGCATGGAACTGCTTTTTTTTTGTAGTTCTGCACAATCTACTTATAAGTAGTGAAAATGTAATCAATAAACCACTTATATCTTTCCAAATACTCATATATTTCTATTTTATTTTAGGAGAATTTACTTTTGACTGTGTATACAATAATGAATTGTACTAAGTGAAACTTTACGTGTATTCTGATATCGGAATTGTGATGCATAAACTCATGGAAAGAATACAATACACGGAGCCAAAATTGACAGACTTTAATAAATTCCTACTAAAAATATTCTACATCAAATCACCATGAAAATGATAAGAAATGCCATAAAAACGAATCAGTGTAGATCATGTCATCATGATCATAAGCTTGTAAGTGCCCATGCAGGGCCATAACCCTCATCCCAAGAGAAGGTATGGGCATAATGAATGCGCCAGCCCACAACATATTGGTGATTGCAAACTCTGAGAAATCCAGTTGTGTGTTTCCACATACAATTGTACTAGAGCATTTCTCAGGCTCAGGTTTCCTCACAATGTTTTTCTTCACAGCCGATAGTATTGTCAATATAAATTAGTAAATGTACGCCAATTCCGAAAAAATCGTTGGTATATACCAGGATTAAATTGGAACACTATCGGCTGACGGTGAAGGAAAACATCGTGAGGAAACCTGGACCTGAGAAATGTTCTTGTAGTACTACTGTATGTGGGAAAAATATAGAACTGTGGATTTCTCAGAGTTTGAAATCGCCAATACGTTGTGGGCTGGCGTGGTGATTATGCCCATACCTTCCTTCGGGAAGAGGCTTATGGCCCTGCAGTGGGTCTCTTACAGGCTGATGATGATACCAGTGTTCGACCCTGTGGGTATCAGATTGATATTGCACTGGTTAAACCACTAGTTCACCAAACTTATATATTTATACATCAACTTATAGATCATGTAAGTACATACAATGTCTTCAAGACCTTTAATACGTAGCTCCTTGGCAGCGACTTTGAGGGCAAATAAATTCTCACATGACACATGCACTTCCCCTGTGTATATGTATTCTAGTATTGCACATAACGTTGTGTATGACATATTCTGTAAAAAAAAATCACAATTTTAAAAATGGGAGTCTGTGTAATATGATGATATTAGCGGGCCCAGTGAAGTTGTCCTGTCATTATAAATCCTAGAATTCTGCTGTCTGCAGCAGTGCCACCTACCGGATTCAATAATGAATCTTTTCTTTTAATCTGCAATCAGCCCCGTAGCTTAAATCACATTTGTGTTTCATATATATGTTTTTTATGAAATTTTCAAATAATTGTAAATCTAAGCCATTATTGAATCCACATGAACACTACTGTATGTGGGAAAAATATAGAACTGTGGATTTCTCAGAGTTTGAAATCGCCAATACGTTGTGGGCTGGCGTGGTGATTATGCCCATACCTTCCTTCGGGAAGAGGCTTATGGCCCTGCAGTGGGTCTCTTACAGGCTGATGATGATACCAGTGTTCGACCCTGTGGGTATCAGATTGATATTGCACTGGTTAAACCACTAGTTCACCAAACTTATATATTTATACATCAACTTATAGATCATGTAAGTACATACAATGTCTTCAAGACCTTTAATACGTAGCTCCTTGGCAGCGACTTTGAGGGCAAATAAATTCTCACATGACACATGCACTTCCCCTGTGTATATGTATTCTAGTATTGCACATAATGTTGTGTATGACATATTCTGTAAGAAAAAATCACAATTTTAAAAATGGGAGTCTGTGTAATATGGTGATATTAGCGGGCCAGTGAAGTTGTCCTGTCATTGTAAATCCTAGAATCAGACAACAGTGCCACCTAACGGATTCAATAATGAATCTTTTCTTTTAATCTGCAATCAGCCCCGTAGCTTAAATCACATTTGTGTTTCATATATATGTTTTTTATGAAATTTTCAAATAATTGTAAATCTAAGCCATTATTGAATCCACATGAACACAGAAAATGTCATCAAAATCTGTCCAGCCGTTTAGGAGTTCAGTCACATTCGTACAAAAGAATTATATATATAAAGTTTATATGTATATTTCAATAAACTACTTCCTTTAATTGAGTGTTTAAACAATTCTATCACTCTTGCCATTTTCATTTTCAATTGTATTTTACTCCCTCATGAATCTATAAATTTTCCAGCTGTTGGATAACTTCCTGTTTTATATTGCACTAGTTTTGTATGTGGATATGTCCTATACCACGGGAACTGCACTATTGATCTGCATGAAAAGTAACCAAAGCCCTTCTCTGTACCCATGACAATGTTTCATGTTGATTGGAGGAGTATTTAAGATATGAAAGTGTAACAAACGAACTTGTGTAACAATTAGCATTTATAATGTCAGTTACAGTAGCAACTTGTAACATTGAGGTGATCATTAAATAAATATTCATTCCTTTCACACCTATAGGTCGCTGCGTTAAGCTTTATTACTCATATGTTGCTATTACATTCCTTGACATTTTTTAATGTCAATAATAATAACTAACAATAAATAGTCAAACACACAATTATATTTATGATAATTATTAATCATATATATTCAGGATAAATAGCTAAATTAATTTGTTATCTATTGCGCAGGAAAGATGCATTACATTGCTTATTATAATTATTACTACCTCTGCTTATGAACATTCTAGGTATCATTGGATTGGCAAAAATCATAAGTATTGCTTACTAACAAGAAGCACAAGCGAGAACTGAATTCTCATTATAATCTACATTATAGAAATAATTTGTTTACTTAAATAAAGTTACCAGCAAGCACGGTGGACATTTTCTAGCCATGATAATAAAAAAAAATCTTGAAGTTACACATATGCTGTCGTGGACTTTTTTGTAGGCATTGCCAAGCTCTACAACTTTTCTCTAGTACTCAATTATATATCTATAATCGTTATGGCAGTGTTCGTAAGAAACATTTTCACTCTACCATTTTTTTATCAGACATCTTTGAAAATCTGACTACCTCAAAAGTCTTTTCATTTTTCAGGTTAATATATAGCCTATGACACTCACAAATAACGTGGCTCTCTATTGGTAAAAGAATTTTCAAAATCAGTTTAGTAGATCCAGAGATTACCCTCTACAACATCACAAACTCACAAACTTTACCTCCTTATCTATAATAATATTATAAAGAGGTAACGTTTGTGACATTGTAGGGGATAATCTCAGTAAGTACTGGTCTGATTTGAAAAATTCTTACAGTGTTATATAGCTCTTTTATTGAGGACTGTTATAGATTATATATCATCACGCTAAGACCAATAGGAGCAGAGCACCAATGAAGAATATTTCAAATTCGGGGTATTTTGCCCTCTTGAGAGCATCCGCTGCACATTAGCGTTAACCCAAAGTAACGATTCTACACAAACGAAGTCGCGGGCAGAGGCTAGGTAATATTAATATAGATATATTATTTAATAAACATTTTGATTACCAGGTTGTAATGGAGTACATACATACATTCAGAAATAATACAGGATGTGGACATGGTGCAGATGATAGCAATTCTTTTATATAAGGACTTGAAAGGGCTATAATAACTTGATGCACTTTCACAAAATGTCCATCTGCTGCCAAAGTCATGTCTACAAAGTCACCATTCTGAAATATAAATAAACAGAGTAATAAAATACTTATAATAAATCTCCATAATAGGTACAACTGCATGTGTGGGTAATATTCAGTAATACATGTATAATAAATTTATTATCCAAAAACGTAATTAAAAATTAGATAACAATATATCATTATCACTTTAAGTGAAATCTACCTAGTGGTCTTTTTGCCTGTACTGGCTACAAAGGCCTACTGTGTTTTTCTTAGATAATATACACCAACATATTTTGTGATGGGCATCATGGGGATACCTAAACTGGCTTGACTCATAGAATCAACAGTGTCAAATCTAAAATTGAGCCAATATTTCAGATAAATAACAGGGCAATTTGAAGCATTCATTATAAAATAAAAAACAGTTGTTGTATAAATAATTTACTGTGATAGTAACATACTTGCTGAAAAGTGCTCAATCCACTATTTAAATTCTTCGCATGAGAATTCCACGATAACGAAAATTGAGACTGTGACATTTTAGATAGGTACACTAATATTATTGTTGATACATACTCTTGATCACAGCTCTTGATAATAAAAATATTTCAATTTTTTACCTCTGTGCGACACAGAGAATGTTTCCCTTCAACCACAGACTACATTACAGGAACAGAAAATAATAGAGTAGCAGATTTTATTACAGATCATATAACCACAGTTTAACTGCAATTTTCTATTTGGCTTTGTAGTAAACACATAAAATTAACTGTACATCAGAGATGTATATACAAAAAATATAACTGCAGTAATTCAACAAATGTTTTGCAAGTCTGTGTTAGTTTATAGAGTACTGCCACATCCCCCTGTATGGGGAACTTTTTTTTTAAATTTGTAATTGGATAAATGATATCAAAGGGGTAAGATTCTATAAGTACTTACAAATATACGACGTGGAATTTAGTAAACTAAATAACAGCATTATTATAGAATTTACTTTATTAATGTTACAGCACTTAAAAAAAGTAAACATATTGATGTTAATTAATTATGTTATTATCTTCGATCACCAATAACTAGATATAGGGTCACGTACAAAATCTAAGCTAACTGTTGTCCACGTAAATATATACTTATGTAACTATTTGTTAGTTAAGTTAAGTTCAACTTAAATACAACCATGACACCTAGTAATAAAGTTACAAATGTTCAACATATTATCTAATACTTACGATAAAACAAGCAAAGCAATAAATTACTCTCGTCACTTACAAATGAAAAGACAACATAAACAACATAGTGTGAATTCAACCTTAACACGCAATGAATTACTTTTTCTCGTTATTCTACGTTTTGTGCGTGTTTTGTTAGTTTAAAGCTTGAAATATAACTTATTCAACATGTATTTAAGCGAAAGTAAGATACTCCGGCCGTTAAATTGCTTTTTCGGATATTAATTTTGCATCTTTTGAATACACCGCGGCATTATGAAACGTGCTTACATTGGCTGTGTTTCAAACAAACTAAACAAAATTAAAGCTCAGATTTCAAGTGAGCTGTTATTTACCGAGATGTATTTTTCGCGCCGACCCGATATCTAGTTATTGTTGATCGAAGGTTATTATATATTAAACTGTGTATACGACTTTCCAAGGATACTGAAAGCTATCTATAAATAATCTACAAACTTATGTGAACCAATAAATTCATTAAAATTAACGTATGATACATTTCTTAAAATTACATGTCTTAAGGAATATTGCCCAAATAAATGTAGGTACATGTGTAATGCCTGTGAAATTACAGATAGGTACAGGGGGTGCGGGTGCGTGTCGTATTTGACACGGGCAGGGTTACCAGGAGTTCCTGTAAACAAAAAAGTTGTAATAAATATATAATAGTAGACAGGTAGCAACAAACTTACAGAGTTGAGTAGTAATGACAAAATAAAAACAAAAACAAACAATAAAAGGTATCTTAAACTTTGTGTTATAATTTGATCACGTCCGGGCGTTTAAGTTTAAATTAAGCATAGCTTGTAATAAATATCAGTAATTAAATAACCGATACATCACAAGTATATAGATAGAAAACCTCATAAACCTGACATTTATGCATATAGCATAAAAGACAGACTGATCCCGCATCCGCTCAACTTAATAGTAGTCATCGTGTTTTGAAATTCCCTAGTTATTATATTTTCATGAAAATGAAGTTACAAGCATCAGTTAGGAAATAGTAAGCTTTTTTGAAGTGAAACTTCTTTATCGACGTATGGAGGAATTTTAAAGCATGTAAAAACGTATGTAACCTTTTTTCGGTTACGCGCCAACTTAATTTCTTTACATTTTTCCGTTACGCGCCATGTTTATTTCTAAAGGTGTTCTCACAATGATCAGATTCCGTGGAATGTAAACCATATATTTCATGTTTCAATTATCATAAGCCATTAATTTTAAAAATATATTATAACGATAACAATAATAATTCTATTATAATTAATAAAATATGATTGATGAAATGCTATTATAATCTTAGTAACAATAAGGTAAAATAATTGAATTATTTGTATCCATGTTTATAATAATAAAAGCCTTTTACTTAAACTTTATCTAATTTAGCTTTATTTAACCAATTTCTGTAAAGTTGTAAATATAGTAGATCATTTTTCGATAAATGATGTCATAAAGAAGTTTCACTTCTTACGTGTGTACAGTGATACACGCACGTATTTTTTACGTGGGGCAATCCCTTGTGAATACGTTACCCTCTCGGGGAACAGAGTAGGTTATGTCCGACTCCCACGGACTAAAACTCCCACTGTGTACGTCTGCCGCTATAGATGGGGTGACACGAGATCTCCACAGACTTTATCGTGCCGCCCCAGTATACGGCCCGGCAGAAGAAAAACGCTGCCGCCAAGCCCCGTCATTGTCAGGAAATGACCGAGTACACATCGGCCGTCTCCTCCGTCCACCGGGCCCCCCGACCCATCTTCCCTAGGTCCGGCTGCGGTGGTGGGAGGAGACGGGCAAACTGCCACCTCCTCCTGCCTGTCCTCCGTTGGCGGAGAGGGTCGCTTAAAGGGTTCTCCTCGCGGGTCGTCTCCGCCACCTCTTTCTGCGAGATGACTTCTTCGCAGAAGGAGGCCACAATATTCCACACATCCTTGCTGCGACCATGGCTTTCACGACGCTTGGCAGCGAGAGATCACGACCCACCGCTACAGCCAGAGTGCGGCGTTGCTCCTTCTACGTAGCACACTCAGACCGTGTATGCTGCACGGCGTCCTATTCAACGCCGCATTCATGGCATACGGCGATTCGGTGCTGCCTGCGTGCTATTCGGTACAGGTACCAACCGAAGAACCTGTGCCCGATCAGCACCTGCAACAGAGGAAACGTCAAGGAGTAAGTAAATATGAAACCTGGACAAAAACAAATATATTTTAGGGACGTATTTTTTATGGAAGATCCTTATCGTATATCTCTGATAATAAAAAAAGGATGTGTCTACTTACACGAAGTAGAGAATAGAGTGGAGTAGGCATACCAGGATCTGTGTTCGAGACCAGCCTCGTCAAAAATAGAGAAAGAAAATGTACAACTACTAATCACGCTTCAAATGCAATATTACCGAAAAAAAACATGGTACATCATAGGTGTTCTTAACTTACTTAACTGTGATGTATTTTAAATAAATCAAAAAATGATTCATACTGAACACTTCCATTTAATAGATGTATACTTCTACTATCGTTTTTACATTCCAGAGATCACAATAAATCATTTTAATATGATTTATATGGATTATGAAAAATGATTACATATAAAGCGATCTGCCCTAATGGTAAAATACGATCAAGTACGAAGTGTGCATTAGTGGAGTTACCAAAATGCATGAGTGACGCGCCACGCCTCCTTAGCACTTCCAATCTTCTCTTTCTTCCATGGTCTACTTAGGTATGCAGAATGAGAAATTACACTTCACTACACATTTTTACCGTTTTAAACAGATCGAAAAGTTCGAACAACGAAATTAAATGCTATAAATAAAAGTTTTAAAAGTACATTAATTGTTTAGAATAATAAAATATACATTAGTTTCTAATAACTTCATAATGTGTTACATGTGCTACATGCTCCTACACATGCATCGGTGAGTGCCACTTCTGATTCAAGCCAAATATGTACTCTTAGCTCTAAAAATATTCTCAATGCACCAAAAAAATATAACTTTAAAAATTATGTAACATAGAATATTGAAATGTATACTATAATTTTACAGGATTGTAAACTTTTTATTTCTTAATATAAGTGCATACAATTTATAATTTATGATTTGTTACATAATGTACTTTATTATATAATAATGTTAATAACATGTTAACTTAGATTTTTTGACCCTATATTTCTAGATAAAGATAATATTATTTTAATACATCGAAGAGAAAATTTGTGAATATTCATTTTTAATTATGACAACACTATATATGAGTAATATTGTCTTTTGTTACTCTGTGGTCTTCTGCATAGATAAGACACTAGGGCTGTTGATATTTTTTTAAATATCGGACTTTGATATATCGATATTTGTAAAAATATCAATAGCGGGCATCGATATATAAAAAAAAAATCGATATTTCGTTATATCAATATATAAAGGCTATAAAAAAAAACTATTGAAAATCTACTTAAAATTAATTTACAGTTTTTAATGCAGTCTATTTGTACAATTTATACCATAAATGTTTTAAAATGTTACATTATAGTTCTAAGGGCCACTTGCACAAACGTTTTTCAATCATATTGATAATTATCATCATTAATGTTTTATCTAAATAAGGTAATTATGTGTACCAATATTTTTCAGCCTATCGGACACCAAGTTTTTTAAGTAGGGGTGGTCTACTGATTTGGCCGGTGGAATATTATTTCGATGTCTGCAGGTTTGAACCCCGTCGTGATTACAACTATTTATTCAAAATTCGCTAATTTTCAAAATACTCATCTAAATTGGTAACACTACCAGTTGACGGTGAAAGAAAACATCGTAAGGAAACCTAAAACTGAGAAATGTTCTCATAGTATTACTATATGTGAGAAAACATACAACTGTGGATTACTCAGTATTGCCGAAACCAGGTCTTGTCGTGCTTTGATTTGCCTTCGTGAATTAGGCGACACCATTTAGCCCGGTCCAAGGCTAGCTCCTCCCATTGGCCGCTTGGGATATTGAATGTAGCCATGTCACGTTTAGTGCAATCCTTAAAACGAAGCATAGGACGGCCAACAGACCTCTTTGCATGTGCAACCTCTCCAAGCAGAATTTGTCTTGGCAAACGAGTTCGTTCCATTCGATACACGTGCCCTAACCAAAGCAGTCGTCTCTTTTTGAGAATAGCGATATGATATGATATATGTCATAAACGGGCATGTCATAAAGAGAGATGAAAGACTTATAACTGGAATAGTTAAGTATGAAGGTGGAGATATATAAGAGTAGAGAAGACCGAAAAAGGTATGGATACAGTGTGTGAAAAGTCACATGGATATAAAAGGTGTGAATTTTGAGATTATATCTGACACAGCAGAGTGGAAATGGAAAACATATTGTATCGACTCAACCTAGGTGGAATAACGGTAAGAAGATGATGATGTATATAATAAATAATATCGAGACCAATATCTAAATTTTAATATCGAATAATTGATATATCGCCCAATATATATTACTAAAAAATATCGATATTTTATCAACAGTCCTATAAGACACTATATACTGTTCTTCTGCGTCTGTATCCATAGATAATATACTAATGTAGAAATCTGTATCTCTGAGAATAAAAATAAACTTATAACAATCGTAAATTAAAATGCTAAATGAATGAATAACATATAAACTAAGTTGAAATGGAGCAACCAAATTTTACTGTGTCATGGAACGCTTATCAGAGAAGTATTTGCGGCGGACTGAGCTCGTTACAACAGGTTTGTATGATATATATTTTCAAAGTATGATACCTTATTTATCGGATTAGAGGTAGCCTATTTATCAATTTTATACACTGTAGCAGGAAAGTATACCTCAAAAATGCATTGCCTCTGATAAATGCTTTGTTATGAGAAGGGCACATTCATATAAGCTTACTGACCATAGCTTAAATGTGCTGAACCACATCAGAAGATGACAGATTCCCACTTTCATGAGGCTAACCAGTCATTATTAGCAATATTTCTACTGTAATGGAATTACGTTCAATTCAGGGTTTGGAATCATCTAAAATTTATAGCTGAGAAGTGAAACATGTAACTGTCATACTTTTTTGTGTTTTTTTAATTTGAGGTGCAGTTATAAGTGACAAATTTCTCTATAATACCAACCTATTTTTTTGGAATGGTCATTGCTTAGTGTGAGCTTAAAATTATTATTTACATTAGAATTTTACGCAGCAATGGTTTTTCATAAAGAGTCTAAAATTGTTTCATCTACTTTACTGCCTTTTTTAATAAACCCCCAAATAGATGTTCCATTATTTTATGAATTGTATAGATTCAAATATCTCAACATTACATGTTCTAAGAATATATTTGATTACAGTATATTACAACGATTATAAGACACCACTGATCCACAATAAATATTTCAAGCTAGAAATAAAATAAAAAATCTTGAATTACGTATTGTTATTATAAAGTGTAGAAGAAATGACTAGGTGTATACTTGTATATATATATATATATATATGTTCAAGATTAGAAGGAAGATTTCGCCAAGTAGAACTTTGAACCTTAAACCCGTGTCTGAATTTTAAGACTCAGTTCTGAAAATGATGTATCATGCTTTTATTTTATTCTTTAATTTCATACAAATCAAAAAAATCATACAAATGAAGGAATATTTTAAATATGCATTTTATATAGAAGTTATTATTTTACAATACATAATTTTTTATTTTTTCAAAGTTTTATAAGATATCAGATTTTTTTTTAAAGCTTATACTGCCAACAGTCAGTTGATCTGTGCTTCCTTTTTTTATGTCATTGGTGGCAAACGAACAGATGTGTCACTTGATGTTAAGTGATCACCACCGTCCATGGACACTAACAACATGCGAGGAGTTGCAAGTGTGTTGCCACCCTTTGGGGGAAGGCTTAGGGGAGGGAAGGTGGGCCTCCGGCGCACTCACTGACTGAACGAAACGCAGCAATGCTTCACATGGGTTTTCTATGAGAGGGTGGTACTACCCCGGACAGGCTGACACATACATGCTGAAACCAGTAATAGTCTCAGTGTGGCTCTACCACCATTGAGCTTCATGAGGTTTACATTTGTTTGTACAGAGCTTAAACCTTTATTTATGTTTTTAGACAGGCCTTCGGTTAATGATAACCCTACCCTACACAGAAAGAATCCTTTGCACCAACCTATCCTTGGGTTATAGTTTCCTTGCATCCTTAATGTTTTAAACTTTTTAATACTTTGAATCATTTTTTTAATTATCAATTGCTTTCCATAGAATATATGGCTCACCACTAATACAGACACATAAAAATACGTAAAAATGTGCATCTTATATTTAAAGGAATATGTTTCATTTGAATTTGTACATCACCTATGATTTGGTTCATTGCAGCGTGGTGAATTTGTTGATATGACTTTGGCAGCGGATGGCCATCATGTGAAAGTACATCGTATGGTTATGTCTCTTGTGAGTCCTTACATAAAGGAGCTGATTACATCTGCTGATTGTTCACATCCCGTTATATTCTTAAATGTAAGTTATTTTGTTTTAATTTCAAATTTTTATTTATTCATTTATTATGGATCATAACATTAGAATGCATTAGTGATTTTTTAATAATGACACAATATGACTTCCTGGATAAATGAGCTCTCTAACATTGCAAGATTTATTCAAATCTGACTAGTAGTTCCAGAGATTACCCCCTACAACCTCACAAACTTTACCTCTTTATAATGTATAATGCTAATGCACAGACTAATTAATAGAAATCCATAGTCTTTTAATTAGAAATAATTTTTGTTGCAGCAAATATCTTACAGAACTCTGTGTTCAATATTAGAGTATGTGTATACTGGAGAAGTGCTCATAACTAAGGAGAACTTAAATGAGTTTATTGCTGCAGGGAAAGCACTTCATATTAAAGGACTGGAGGAAATGGTATGTTGGAAATTTATATAATAAAGGCAGTTCTCATAATTATAGCTTGTTAGGTTTTGAAATAAGCTATATAGACTCAATTGAATGTTAGTCGTGTTTTTTATTTCATCTACTTTCATACAAAACGTATGAACGGATTAAATTTTACAAGTATAAAGAAAATTGCATTAATCTTTTCATCAATGTTCAAGTTATCAGGACAGAGATAACCAGAACATCAGGGGTAAACAAATCATTCGTCACTGGAGTTATTAACAAATCCGGCGCGAAAATCCATAAAGAATGAAGTACCCACTTTTATTGATAAAAAGGCAAAGATTAAAATAATTTATGTCAACAAGGTCTATTCATTTTGATACACTTCAAATCAAATCAATCCTATTAAGGCGCTTTTGAATGTTAAAACTACCACCGGTTTGGAAACCAACCCAGTCATCGAGAAGAACCGGCAAGAAATTCGATCGGGTACATCTTTTTAACATATATATATATATTTCGAATACATTATACGCCACAATACCGTTTTTAGTGGATGCACAGAGAGGAGCCAACTCCAGACATCGCCATCGTTCACGTATTGTTCCACTCTATAATAGCCTTTCGACACTAAAACCCGCTTGACATGGTGCTTAAATTTACATTCCGGCAAATCGGTAATATGTTTTGGAACTTTATTGTAAAACCTAACACTATTACCTAAGAAACTATTACTGGTTTTTCTAAGTCTGAAACGTGGGACGACCAGTTTGTTACAGTCATGCTGGTCCTTTACAAAATGCAGGTTATCAAAGTTTTTACGGACATACATTAAATTATCAAGAATGTAGCGAATGGGAGCGTAGAGTTAGGATACCGAATTCGTGGAACCTCGTTTTTAATGATTCGCGTGATCCTATATTATATATTGCTCGAACTGCCCCTTTTTCCAATAAAAAAATGGTGTCTACCTCAGCAGCCGTCCTCCACAGTACTTCATAGATCTCATTTACACTTTGTTAGGGGCAAAGTGTCGAAAGTTTTACACCTATTGTTATGAAGGTGGAAAAAAGCAACACAACCCTCTTCATGTAGTCCGATGAAGCTGTGAAGACCCTGCCAGGTCAATAGCGAAGTCAATTCGGGAAAAAAAAACCCTCTTCATACATCATTCAACATACTTTTGCGACGACCATCCTGTACCAGGTGAATCACCTCTCGTCGGAATACGCATTGCTAACTAACAAAGTTGTTAAGGATCTGTAAATGACTGGGTGCTCTATATCATGCACATAATGATAAACACATTGTAGTGACTCGATTGTAGTTTATCACGTTTAAGTATCAGTCAGCATCATATACTAAGATGCTTACAGGGAAGAATAATATTGATGACCATTAATGGATTACTGATGTCTTGCAGTTCCCCATGGATTGTGTTTTACATACCATCAGACACAGTGCCCTGACTATGCATTGCTATTCTAAAAGATAATATGTCGAATTAATAATAATTTATAATAGTTGTTCCTTACTTTTGATTTGGTGGTTTTATCACAATTAGTGTAAATAATGGACCCAATAAATCTAAGGCGGAAGTGCTTAAGAACGTTCTAATTCCATTTTACGTAATCTTGAGAAAAGTGAATACACTAAACGACTAGCAAAACAACTGACATGTATTCAAGAAATTTTGATAGATTGTTTGACACAAGTTGAGATAACTTAATTCGAAATGACGTAATTCAAGGACTGCCTGTTCTTACTTATATTTTTAAATTTCAGTGCTTATATTTTTAAAATATAAATATCAAAGTAGTTAACATGAGATGAAATGAGAAAAAATGTATTTGGAAGTTTCATTTTCTGGCAAATAACATTAATTTACTAACAATATAGCTAAAGTTTCTTGTCATGTCGGGGTAGTGTTTTGCTACTATAGGGATGATTCCTTCATTTCTCAATTCATAAAAATTACAATTAATGAATTTCGTATTCACTTCTTAGTAAAAATATCGGTCAAATGTTATACATAACCCTAGTGAATCAGTGATTTAAAATTATATTTGTTTCTATACCATAATCTTTTGATTATTTGACAAACATAATATATTGGCCCCTTCTAATGATCACTACTTGATCCCTGTATAATGGTGTAATATAATTTAATTACAGAGTGTAGATCACACATTACCGATAATCAGAGCACCCTATATCCAGATACACAACACTGACTCTAATTCAAGCACCACAATAAAGGAGAATAAAGAAGATGTCAAGATGATCATACCTGCGGCAACGGATCAAAATATACATGAGTCAGTAGTTTTTATTACCTGGGCATATATATTTTTAATTATAAGAACTTTGAGCATATAAAAATTATTAGATTATTAAGTATAAATTATATCAACAAATCTTTTCTGTGAATAATATGGGATATATACCAAATTAGTTCTAGTGTTTTATTAAAAACTAATGACTCCTTCTGGTTTCGCACCGGTGCAATGTATTTAAATGTCAAAACCTTTTCGATACATATCAACTTTATGTAACACTGCTTACTAATATTAACTAGTGGACCTGGCAGAAGTTTACCCGCCCTGATACCTAAACCTTCCTTATCAATTACTTTATGTACTGGTGAAAACCACATGCAAATCCGTTTAGTAGTTTTTGAGTTTATTGCGAATAGACAAACGGATATGGCAGAAGACTTTGTTTTATAATATGTCGTGATGTAATGCCAAATACAGTAACTAATATATTATAATTGTTTTAATTTAGTGGATTCAGTATTTAGAATGAGTTCTTATTTAAACTACGCAATACTAATTATATCAACAAATCCCTGCTATGATTGATTTCAGAGTGTTTATATCAGAAGATGTCCCTGCTGATGACGACATGGATAACTCATACGATGATGATGTGGAACCAGTGGAACAGCAGTACATTAAAATGGATACGAAATCTCAGAATCAAACTGGCACCACGAGTAACACGAAAAATCCAAGTGAGTACTGTTGCGCCTTATTATTTTGTGTACTCTGGGTCGTTTTCAAATATGTTTACAGGTAAAAGTAATTTTCAGGTGGTAGATCATGACTGTTGTCTGAATGGATTGCTAACACCATACACCAGGTCGAATACCCTGCATAATATTGGCCCCTTCTAATGATCACTACTTGATCCCTGTATAATGGTGTAATATAATTTAATTACAGAGTGTAGATCACACATTACCGATAATCAGAGCACCCTATATCCAGATACACAACACTGACTCTAATTCAAGCACCACAATAAAGGAGAATAAAGAAAATGTATTCTCTTTTGAACTTTCATATTAATAATAGTGTGAATGACAATATTTAAATTACAGAATTTATTGAAGTTTTTAATATTAGTGCGGTTTTCTATTGGCACTCTTTAATTTGGTTCTTAATGTATAATTCAAATATCAAAGAAAGTCCAACCAATTAACCGAATAAGTATAAAGTATAAGAAAGTTTGTTTCAGGCCATACACCATCCATACAGTATTCAGTGTCTAATCAAGGTAATCTACAGATGGTATTGAATCGGTGTTTGTATTATTTGGTGTACACGGGCAAAAATTCTGGACATAGACGCTGGCAATGCATAGACAATCATGTAAGAAAGTTTAAATGTCCTGCCGCTGTGGTTACTAGAAACGGTGTTATCGTTCAAAGGTGAGATCTTTTTATATAAAATAGAACTGTACTTGTGGCTTCGATCAACAATATCTAGATAGGGTCACATACAAAATCGAAACTAAAAGCTGTCCGCGTAAATATATACTTATGTATAGCTATTTGTTTACTAAGAAAGGGAGAAAAAAAGTTTTAAAACAGTTTTAAGTTCAACCTAATTACAACCATGACACCTTGTAATAAAGTCACAAATGTTCAAAATATTATCTAATACTAACGATAAAACGAGCAAAGCAATAAATTATTCCCCTCACAAATGAAAAGACAACATAAACAATATTTAGTATGAATTCAACCTTAACACAATAGATAAAGTACTTTTTCCCGTTATTGTGCATGGTTGAAGAAACTTAGCCGAACATTTGTACTACAGGTATAAAATCGGTAATTTTGTTCTAAATTTGATATTATTTGTTAGTTTAAAGCTTAAAATATAACTTATTCAACATGTATTTAGCGAAAGTAAGATACTCCGGCCGTTAAATTGCTTTTTCGGGTATTATTTTTGCATCTTTTGAATACACTGCAGCATGTGAAACGTGCTTACATTGACTGTGTTTCAAACAAACTAAACAAAATAAAAGCTCTCATTTCAAATGAGCTGTAATTTACCGAGACGTATTTTTCGCGCCGACACGTTATCTAGTTATTGTTGATTGAAGACTTGTGGGGAATAAAATTTTGTTTACGTTACTATAATAGCCTATCCTTGTTTTATAATAGCTTATTCTTCCTGTCGTCTTTTTTATTCACTCTCTTGATTTGTTCATATCTTTACCCCTTAAATATAGAAAGGAAATAGGTAAAGCATTAAACGTGTAGTTCAATCTCCATATGTGTAAAAATAAAACAGTTAATACATCTTTTTCCTTTGCTTGTTAACCAATTTTCATTTTTTTTTATTTAGTAGGTATTGTTGAGTATTATTTTTATCAATTTAAAAACAGTTTCGACATAATTCATTCTTTTTTTCAGTAAAAATGAAGGGAGGAAATTTTGTTTTTGTTTTTCCCTTATATGTTATGTTTACAATCTACAATATTTATATACTAGCTTTAACTCGCGACTCGGTACGCGTTTTTTAAATTGCACTAAAGAAATGTAAAACTGTGAGAAGATGTACACTAGGGTAGTTCATTTCCGCAACCTTTTTTTTTGTTGCTCATGCAAAATATTAATCTACATATAGAAAAAAAAAATTCACATCAAGTTTGAGCTCTTAACATTAATTTTAAGTACTTACAATTTAAATTTAAAGTTTTGAATGGTAAATCCAAAATGCATGTAAATAAATCTTTTTTGTTTCAAATTTCTAATGCTTCCCCCGGGTTTTACAATATTGCAAATCGGTTTGATGGAACTTGTGGGGAATTTCACGCTCTTCAAAATAGTCTTTGTGGTTTTTTGTGTAGCTCGCACTGGTTCACCAGTAGGATTCGTCAAAGTACAGTTTTTGAAAGAAAATATATTTTTCGAGCAAACCGCCAAAAGTAGGAAGAAAAAAGAATTGACTCATAAAAAAAAAGTTATCCGACCAATGTTTAATGAATTTACAGCCATTTTTATACCAGAAAATGTAAGAAACTTGGTAACAAACTTGGTGAGATTTTTTTTTCTATATGTAGATTAATATTTTGCAGGAGCAACGAAAAAAAAATTTTGTGGAAATGAACCACCCTAATGTACACTTACAGAAATACAAAGAGTATTTCTGTAAAATATTTGTAAGTGCGACACTCACTCCACATACTATAACATATAACGTGTACATTAGATATGTAAATACTAAAAGTGTGTGGAATGGGATTTACCATCAGCAACATAATCGGACCTTTAACCCACTATAAAAACTAAGTGCTTACTTACACTTTATTAGGAACCAATGAAATAATGACTTAAAAATATTATTATAAAGATGCCATACCCATATCGTCATTATAATTATGTTTTTGTCAGTATACAGAAAATAATCGCTTGTTTGTTCTGCAAGAAATTGTATTATGGAACTGTTAAAATAATAATATTATGGTCTAAGATTTTATTAGAATTGACCTCTTCTATCTTCAAAGTTACTATTAATTATAATGTTGAACTATAAACAATAAATTGATAATTATTTCTTTATTTTAAGAATGAGTTGAAATCTTGCTTAATTTAATGCAGACGAAGTCGTGGGTAACATTTTTATAAGGTCTGCAAATAAGGTATGTTTAATGGTGGTAGAGTCACGTTGAAACCATAACTGGTTTCAGCATGAATGGGCCAGCTCGCTCGGGGTAGTACCACCCTCTCATAGAAAACCGACGTGAAGTAACAGTGCTTGCATTGTTGCGTTTCGATGGGTCAGTGAGAGCGCTGGAGGCCCACCTCCCTACCCTCTCCTCTCCCTCTCCCTCCTCTAACCCTACCCCCAAAGGGTGGCAACGCACTTGCGACTCCTCTGATGTTGTTAGTGTCCATGGACGGTGGTGATCACATAACATCAGGTGACCCACCTGTTCCCCAATGACCCTATATTGATGTTTTAAACTATTGGTTTTATTATAATCTCATGTAAGGGTTAATAATAGACAATAAATAATTATTTATTGCAGGATATCTGCTCACAATCATCCATTCCATGACGCTAAAATTTTAAGAAAAGTGCAATCAGGTTCAATATATTCAGCTCTACAGCAAGCAGAAAACATGGGAAAGATGCTACAAGATGAGAGAAATGGTCGAAGTGCTTCCACCAGTAGTGATAAAGCTGAAGATTCGAAATAAAGATTTAATTTGTAGAAGTGGTCTGTGTTTCTTTTGATTGATGAAGTTCATCATACATACTTCATCGTATGTTACTTTTCGTACGTTTGTTTCATACCGTTTCTCCTTGAAGAAAAAAATTGGTTGTCTTTCTTGAAGAAAAAAAAGTCGGTTTACGGACGATAATTTTAAGTGCTAACGTCATAACTATACATTGATGCAAAATTGCATACTTTTATGAATTGAATTATCTATACATATAATAAAAATGAAGCGTTTGTACGTAATATCAAAATATATATTTTTTTACTGATTGGGTACGAAAGTATTCAAGCTACTGATAACAAAAATGCAATTTTTAAAAGTTTTGTTGGTTTGTCTGTTTGTTCCGGGTAATCCCAGAAATGGCTGGACCAATTTTGACGGGAATTTCACTGGCAGATAGCTTAATAGGCTAGTCTAGACAAAACTAGCTGTTCACCGTGGTCACAGTGCTATCTCCAAACCGGTGTGATCGGTTTTTACGGGACTTTCACTGCCAGATAGCTGACCTAGGAAGTAATTAAGGTTACTCTATTTTAGACTAGCTGTTTCCCGCGACTTCGTTCGCATGAAATTTAGCAAAAACATGTTATTCAATGTAAACATGTGCGTAAGGCATGCGTTGTACTTGACTTCAAGTATAAATATAATTGATATTCATATATCTGTATCTATGTATGTTATTTGAATAATTAACTTTTTGGTGATTTTAACGGCCATTTTTTTATTTACTGCGCTTTCATCTACATAACTCAGTAACCATAGTAACATATAAGAATATTGTATCGAGTTCAGTGAGCACTGTTTAAATTATCGAGTATTAAAAACTGCTTAGACAGATATAAAGTTTTATATTTATGCAAGAATTCAAGACATCAGCTCATTCATTGTTTGCAGTTCAACATTATAATTATTAATAGTAATTTTAAAGATAGAAGGGTTCTTTGTAATAAGATATTAGGCCGTAAACGTAACATATTGACAATAGGCATATTATATCATTATAATAACACCTTCAAGTCATTGTTACATTAGTGCCTTATACAGTGTAAGTGAGCACTGAAGTAGTTACATGGTGGGTTAATAAAAAAAACGTGCGGAGTTGCAGATACATCGTTCTGTATATAGATAGATGCGTCACAAGCCGAAAGCTTAGGCAGATCGCCTCTCTATCGCTTGTTCCGCGCTCTTGCTTATAAGTATGCGTATAAGTGATGTATTGATTAATTGATTTGTTTTATGTTGCAGTCAGACGTAGTAGTGTTCCATCGATTCCAGGCGGAAGTGCAAAGTAGCGTCTACTCTAATATAATTATGGATTTCGTCAAAGTTACGCCTTCTTCAATCAAATAATCTATTTTCGTGTTTCCTTATTTTTTGTATATTTCACTCAATCATACCTTTTTTAATATTAAAATATTTATTATTAAATATTTTACGTAATATTTTTTTTATTTACCTATCAACCAGTAGTTATTATTATATAAAGAAAATTTCTAAAACCGCTAATAATATAGTATAGGAATAAACAATACATGCGTAGTATTCTCAGTATATAGTATCTTATCTATGCGTAGTATCCTCTTCGTAGTCTGTGAACAATATATTTTCTGTGCTCAGAAGTTATCTTTGTAGTAAATATATTATTATCTGTTACATATTATTACTTCTTTTAAAACTCATTGGAAAATTTGAAACGAATATTTAAATGCATATATAATTTTACTATAATATTCAAATCATGGCTGACGCACAACAACTTTCTGTGTCGTGGAATGAATACGTTAAAAATGTTTGTAACGGATTATGGTCACTTCAACAAGTAAGAATATAAAGTTTGGTTATAGTTGTTTGATAACAAAAATGTTCAGTAGTGATTGTTATTATGAATATCAAATCAAGTAGAGAGCATAAATTTAGACAAAATGCTTCGTCCACAATGAGTCACCTTTACATTAACTTTTTTTTTTTTTTATTCTGACTAAAAACTATACTAAAAATGAATAAAGAGCTTAAAATAACCATAGTGTATCCAGATTTTATAAGATTGCCATGACATTGTTAGTCCTTGTAGACCGGGAGAGGGATACAAGCCTCTTTTGTTCGTTGTTAGATTTTAACATTTTACCAATCTTGAATATTGTACATAGTTTTCTGTAAAAGCTGTACAAAGTATACTCAATCAATTTGTTTATCTAGTCAACTTGTATAATAAGTTTATATGTTACATGAGAAATGTATAATGTATCTTAACTCCTAATTTTTTTTTTGAGTTAGTAGTTTAGTATTAATGCTTTATATTAATGTTAGTTGTATTAGTATTGATTATGTTTTTTTTGTATGGCTCTTGTTAGGGTAAAAGCCTCTTCCATCTTTCACCATTTTGTTTTGTACCTGGCAATACTAATAATATATACATAAAAACATACAAATATATTGAATTAACTGTTTATTGAATTTAAAATATACAGAGAAACACATCGCACACATGAACGGGAAAGAAGGAAGACATATTTTTTAAATTAGTAATGTCGCCACACAAGTAAACGAAAATACAAATTTTTTAATGTTTACATTCATATACACTTAATAATAATTAAAAATAATCAGTTTAAGTTAAATTAATCAATAATATATAATAATAATCAATAATACAAGCCTCTACAGCTCCCTACTGTTGAAATGTTTTATTATCTCTTTTAATTTGGTTTAATCTGGAAATGACAAGACAAGGCCATAGATTGATTAAGCCATTGCAACAAATATGATGAGTACTGACAGGAGTCTCAAAAGATATAGAGAGTATAAACAAAGACATTTACTCAGTCAGAGCAGAGATCGACCCAAAAATAAAAAATATAGTCCGAGTCCAACAACTTCAGTAAACATTGCAAGTGACTTTAGTATCGTAAATTACAAACGGGAAATAAACAAAATAATACTCTATAGTAGTGAAAGCAATACAGTTGCTAATAATCTTGATGATTTCTGGATATTGTTATAGAAGTATGAGGCTAAAAAAACTGGAAACCCTGTATTAGTTCTTCAAAGTTTCTCTCAGAATATTAAAACTTTTCAAAATTTGATTTTATCAATTTTGAAATTAAGAAAAAATATATATGTAAGGTACCTATATAAATGATCATAAATAGCTATATCTCAAGGTCTGTAAGGCACAAGTAAAATAAACATATAATAGTAATTAACTTATACGCTACTAATAACCACCTGTGTACACATTAATTACATTATAAAACAATAAAAGTAGAATATAGTCTGTACCAATCAGTGGTGCTTTATACTTGTGGAAGAACTTTAAGAATTGAAAATTTATTTATAGGAAGTTATTATCTGTAAACATGTGTATATATTTGAATAATAAAATTGACATAAAATGGGAAAATATGAAGCTTTATGTATTGATTTCAATTCAACTATAATTACCATACTGTCAATTAAGAAGCAAAGGAGGCTCAGTAACAGCATGTTTGGACACTTTCAAATAATGTAGGTATAAATCATGCAATGGGGCATAGTTTCCAGTATGAAAACCATAGTATGCATTAGTCCTGTGAAGCTGTGGAGGCTTGTCGAGCCAATAGTTAGTTGGAAAAAAGAACCATAGCATTTAAGTTGTTTACTAGGTCTAGGTTTAGCTTTATCTTAGATCCTTTAATATCTGGTTAGATTGTGGTTACAGGCCTAAGGCTATAAAGATTAACATAAACTAATGTGAAATTTTTGTTACCAGCATGGTGAGTTTGTAGATATGACATTAGCAGCGGACGGACATTATGTCAAGGTCCACAAAATGTTACTGTCACTTGCCAGCCCGTATATCAAGGAATTGATTAAAAGTACAGACTGTGCTCATCCTGTCATATTTCTTAATGTAAGTTTTAAATTATTATATATTTTAATTTACATAAAGTAAGTTGATGAGTTTTTGATTTTCTTACCCTTAACCAATGTAATTAGGGTTGGTACAACATGTTTTCTTTTTCCATTCTTTTTTGTTTGCTGTCAACTTAGTATTTATATCCTTTATATAATTCTTCATACAATCTAATCATATTTTCTTTGTTTTTTCTCTACACCTATGTCAGTCTACTCTCATAATAAACTCTTTTGAATATATTACTTTCAAATTTTCTCATAACATGCCATTATTTCCCAATCTTTTGCATGATCATTACATAACAGATTCATCTAAATATTGTATATTTCTACATTTTTAGTAGTTATTTATTTAACTAAAATATTTCATCCATCTGTTAGTAGCCTAGCACTTGGACCCATACAAAGCGACAGGTATTATACACTTCCTTTCACTTTCAAAAGCATTTTTGGGCTACAAGTCATCTCCAACACCTATCACCATTTCATAAACCTGTATTTGTTCTTACATCCTGGTTAATACCACGGCCGTTTTGTGCCAGTGAATTGAAGTACAAAAAATTGAAGCAGGCTACTAAGGATACATTAATAAGGCTATATGAGAAAAACTGGATGGAACATGTTTGAATATTATCATTCAAGGCTATCAAACAATGGCATGAAAATGAAATCAGTAGTCCATATTCATAAGAATATGGAGTAACTGAGTTGGAGCGACAATATAACGATGCTTGCTTTTTTCTATGGTAGGATAAAACCTGCAAAAAATTGTCAATGGATAATCAACAGCAGAATAATGACTTTAATAATTTGTTATTCTTTGTGTATGAATAATTTATTACAGTATTAGTATTTTAATTAATAGCTACCTTTACATACTTTAAAATAATATTTGTTGATTCATAGCTATATACATTTATTATTAAAAATGATTATTTTAGTATTAAAAATATGTATTCTGATAAAAAGAGAATAAATAGAAACACAATGTAAATAATATTCATATGAGGGCTTGAAACTATTTACATAAAAATAATGATGCATATTTCTAGGCATTGGTTTGCCTATATTCCTTTACTTCATATTGTAGTGTGATGTGTTAAACTTTAATAAAACATCTTATTTCAGAAAGTTTCCTATGAAACACTATGTCTGTTACTAGAATACATATACACAGGGGAAGTTGTAGTACCCAGAGAACATTTTAAAAGCTTTATGGAAGCAGGATTTGCTTTAAACATAAAAGGCTTACAGATTAAAGTAAGGCAGGTTACATATTTTTTCTTTTTTAATACTGTAGATATATATTAAACATCTTCTTTAATTAAGACTGCCGTTTTAACATTATATATTAACTAAAGTAAATGTAAGCGCAGCAAATATAATATTAGTACTTGCCTATGGTTTTCGTTTTTGTGTGTTATCTTAACATTATAAAGGACCCAAATAGAAATTATATATTTAGATTGTAAAGTATTCATTTTTTTAATTGTGAGTATTTGTTTTCAACAAATAAATACAGTGTTGCCACAGTAGAAATATTATGATTATTAGACTTATAATACAAAAACAAGAAGTGAGTAGTTAAGCAAGTTAAATTAAGTGGTAAGCTCTAAGTGTAGTGGCTCCATTGGATTGATTGATCACATCTCCAATTTTTGCCAGGGTTTACAACAAAGCAGTTACTATGGAGATATATTTTTATCCGAAAATCAAGAATCACCAAGCAAAATGGACAGGACATCCTTCACAGAAAATTGGCCTCAACAGAGTTCAGAATGCTCTTCGAATAAATCTGATGGATGTATTGAAGAGAAGTAAGTTGTTATTTCAAGTTTATCTGTAAAACTATTAATAGATTCTCTTCAGAATGTGCAGGATAAGTTATTGTCTACATAACCTGAGCATAGTAACATCTATTAAAATTATAATTACTATTCATTACACTTTTGTTATTAGGTCTTACATTTATCATAACAATTTTAAAATAAATTTCAAAATAAGTCGATCAGTCGTATATCGAATAGTATAGGACTCAGAGAATAATAATAACAATAAAATATAGCGGCATCTAGTGGCGAGTTATTGTAAAAATCTTGTAGTTGTTCTTGCCATAGGCACTCCATGCCAAATTGACCACTTGTCACCCTGATCCGTTTTGATGTCTCTGAAACTTTATATTTTTTTATAAAACACTAGTGGACCAGGCGGACGTTGTCCTGCCTTGATAATAAAAAAATCTAAAAGTCAACTGCAGCGCCACCTACCGACTTCAATTGTGAATCAATTCTCGGATTCACTGGAACACGCACACAAAATTTCATCAAAATCGGTCCAACCGTTTAGGAGGAGTTCAGTGACATACACACGCACAGAAGAAATTTATATATAAAGATTTTACAGAATTTTTCCCACCGAAAAAAGTAAGGATTCATAGACAATGGCCTTTATTTAAATATAACTTATATTTATTATGAAATACATATTTTTTTATTTTGTTACATATATTTATTTCGTGTTATTTTTACCTTTACAACTTTTTTAATTTTCGGAGAAAAACGAAAAATGAGGGTTGATTTTTTTTTATACTAAAAAACTAGAATTATCTGCAGATTCACTGAAATTTGCAAAAGGGCATTTCTTTTGTATAAATTAGTCTTCTCAATTTAATATTTTTTCTTACGATACTAAATTGTTTATTTAATTTGTTGAAAAATATGTAATTTTATTAAAATCTGGTGTGTATAAACTGATCATAGTTCATTTTGTCTGCTGGAGAGTTCTGTAAGCGAAGAATAATGTTGAATATCGGTTGTAAACTAAATGTATATTAGTCTGACTCAGAAGTTAGTAGACAAATTGTATATTTCAGTATCAATCTCAACATATTCATTATGTAACGAAATTCATTAGAAAATCTAACTAAATTGTATTGTACAACAAAAGTTATTTTGCATGCCACCTGTACAAGAAATACCAATATGAAGCTGACAAATATTATAATGAAAAGACGGCTTTTAAACTCTATTCATTCTCATTGGAATTTGATTTTAGATGACAATTATTACAGGAAGAATTATAACTAGTGTTTCTGCAATCATTTTATCACATTGTGTATTATAATCAGTTTTATAACTTCCTTAAACAGTGACTTTGAAACGACAGACATCCATGAAGATAATCATGAGCAGGATGACGAAGAAACTAGTGATCATATCAAGTTGTTTAAACCACATGAAGTGAAACGGAAAAAAACAGAGGGTTGGTAATACTCAATATCTATGGTATGTTCCAATAATAAAATAGGTAGATCGACCTTATAGTCTCAATACTGATGGGTGGTTGTCCATTAGCCTCCGAGATCTAATTTGGTCTTGTCAGGTTTAGAATAATTATTCCATTTGTTTAGTGTTTTGAAGATATTGTGTCTCGATTATCTGTAGTATGCTTGACAGTAGATATAGAAGAGACAATTAGTATTTGTCATGTAATTGGTAAAGAAGCATTTTTGCCAGAAAAAAAAAAAAAAATTATTGTAGCACGGCAAGATGACTGCACGGTGCCTGATGGTAAGCACAGTACAATCCAAAAACAATGGCGACCACCGAATGACATTATCCATCGCCAGTCGCCGCTGTCATGCCGGCCTGCGAAAAGCTGGATATGCACAGGCTGATCCCGAAACGCGACCCGCAAAAGCGAATCACTATGAGGGGCTTTTTCGCCATATACATGGTGGTTGCGACCCAGTCAGGCTGTAAAAGCCTACCCTGCTTTCGCCATTGCCTCGTTCGTTATTCAGCATAATAGTCTTGGTGCTTGTGTTTCGGTTCAAATGTTGCGGTTTCAGAATGCTCTGAATTTATGTCTTCCTTAAATAGTAATACGAGACTTTTCTTATGAAATAGAGGTCCAAGTGTTCGCTGTGGCTTAAAGTTATGTATAACTGACTTATTGAGGACTTCAGGCGTGATTTCATAAGAAAAGTCTCGTATTACTATTTAAGGAAGACATAAATTCAGAGCATTCTGATAAGAAATCTTAAATATCACCTTGCACTTGTCTATGGCTCAGGGCTATATAATTTAAAGAATTCTTCGTCATTTATTTTTTGAAGACATTTTCATCTCCATTTTTAATGAGGGTTTATTCCTCAGTGAATAAGATTTTCTCCCTCTTGACGTAGGTCAATGACCTCGATCCTGGTTAGAACACCTATACTGAGGATTACAATTTAATCAAGGGTGTAGCAAAGTAATCATTTGATTATCAGAGGTGTACAGGGAGAGCTAATATTGGCCAGGTGACATGTGGCAAAATGTGGTTGACATTGTCCAATACAAGTCTATATACAATTTTCTGAACAACACGCTATTTCTTTTTTTGTTTGTCACTTGTGTCTCTTATCCACTATTCAGCCAGTGTCACGTGATGATTGTAGTATTCTAAATAACATATATAATTAGAATATTGTATTACTTAACTAGACTGGTGCTTAACCTTGCTAACATTCCACACCTTAATTTATTCGAGCATCTTAAAAAGTAATACCTTACTACTATAAATTTCAGTGTCGAAGCTATCTGCATGCATTCAATACAGTTTATCAAACCAAGGTCATCTGCAGTTGGTCATGAATAGATACATTTACAATGTGAGGTACGTCTCCCGGAAAAAGAACCAACGTAAATGGCAATGTATCGATGGACACTGGAGAGGATTGAAGTGTCCTGCACTCGTTGTAACTATGAACAACACGATTCTACGAAGGTTATAGTTATTTTGTACTTAACGATTTTTTTATTACTCTAGAGTTCTAGCGTATGACCACGACCTCATTTGATGTTAAAGGACAATGCGGTCAAAGATAGATGTTAAACCTAGACGGTGTTATTACAAAAAAGTTAAATACGTATTAAATACTTGGTTTAAAAAAGTTTCCTAATAAATGCATCGCGCTCGCCCGAGGCAAGTTCGCGTTATCCTTTTTCGCAAGTCTAACCTAACGTAACCAAAGCGAGACAAAAGAGCAAGATGGCGAACATTCAGCGAGTGCGGTGCATTTAATATTAGACCTTTTTAAAGCCAGGGTTCAATACGTATTTAACTTTTTTGTGATAACACAGAGAGGTTTTTACTCTCAAGGGTAGTTGCTGGAACATGTCAAGGTGCTAGACAGACGGACTTACAAAAAGACCTATCACTATGATATTGTGTCGTCATGATGTTTTCCGTGACTGACAGCTTAGGCTAAGTTGCAAGAATTTGTATCTACAATAATTGATACAGTGCCTCAGCGTTCTATCAACTAAGCTGTCATCGCTACAATTTAAAAAGGCGATTCTACGATTCATTGATATTATAGTGTTCAGCTGAGTTGGAATAGATATGCCGAATTTAACTATCAATATATAGTGGGGTGGTAGGGCTCTTGCGGGGTGGTAGGGCTCTACAGCCTGACTGGGTCGCAACGACCATGTATATGGCGAAAAAGCCCGTCATAGTGATTCGCTTCTGCGGGTCGCGCTCCGGGATCAGCCTGTGCATATCCAGCCTTTCGCAGGCCGGCATGACAGCGGCGACCGGCGATGGAAGTTTTGAAATCCAGAACCTCAAACATACTGACAGACTCCAACAAAATCCTAGCGCATGTAACATCACAATTTTAAATTATACAATAATCACGTGTACCTAATAAGCTGTATTAAACCAGGAATCCTGAAATATTATGAATTTTTTCAACATAACGTCATTAATTCTGCTACTAATTATAGCAGGATTGTAAAGTTATCAGTTTTAAATTCAACTTTAACATTTAAATAATGGCGTCTCGTAGATACAAATTCTGCCAGTGTCAAGTTAGTCATGGGAGAGTCACTTTATAGGTAGTTTTAAATATTCATTGTATAATTTTGCTGTTCCAGATTAGGCCAGTATAATATCCAAGGAAAATTACAATAGATTACATGCTTAAATAAATAAATATGAATTTACATAATAATTAGTGTTAGTCATGTTAGTTTAATTTTGTTACTAGTTATAAAATTGGCCAGAGTATAGACAAACGGAGACAAAAATATATAAAAGCAAAGATTTAAAATCGGAAGGATGGGGTATACTGTCAGGCAAAACATCATTCCAGTTTTACATTGTTTAAATTTTATTCTCATTTTTATTACAAAGTTTCTAAATACATTAAAATAATTGATTTGTTTTTCAAAAACCCATTCTCTTTCAAATTTATATTTAGGTTGTCTATGAGACATAAACTGGAAGCAACAGCATTTAAACCTTAATGTGAGATTTTTTAAAATTTATGTATAAATACAAGCACTAAGTTATGCCACTGCAATACTATCTTATTCTACTTTTCTTTGATGTCAGTACATTTGAGTTAAATTGTTGTTACTGAATTTTATACATTTTTTAGGTGTGGAGTCCATAATCATCCGTTTTACGATCAAAAAATATTGAGAAAAATGCAAGCTGGCGTTATATTTTCTGGTATTTATGATGCACAAAGATCAGGGCAGGTGATTCAGAAGAATAAAGAGAAAAACAATTCATTAAAGAAAAGTGAAACTTAATTATACTATAATATTGTTTAAATTACAGTAATATTATTACAGTTTTGTTTTCATTTTATTAATGATAAAAACAGATTGTGCCTACACAGAGAAGTTATATTTTTTTTTAGGGAATGTAAACGCAATTCATAAACGTAGTAAATAACATGTTAACGGTTTCGAGAAAAATGCGGTCAAATTTGAAATTGTATTTGTGCTTACCTGCAATTTGTTATGCAAGCATTAATAAATAAATATATATATGCATATATACTAATCTTTGCGTAACGAATTACAAGTAACCACAAATACATTTTTTTAAGTTATACCGCATTTTTCTCGAAACCGTAACATGCTCTTTACTGCGTTTATGAATTGCGGGGCGCAATTGTTGTGCATGTTTTAAACATTTCAAAATTACCAGTGGTCGACATTCGACCATAGTTCATTGATTTTTTATGTAGAATTCAAAAGGGTAATTGGCACGTAAGAGTAAAATAATACATACAGTCGAGCATAGCAACCTCCTTCACAACCTTTTTTGAAGTTCTTTATTGACAGACTAGCCGACCCGTGCCCACTTCGTTGGGCGGTAATACGTAAGCGTGGAATGGTTATTTTGCGCTAAAACGCAGTGGAAGCTCTGAAAAGGAAAAATACCTCGATTTTGCATCATTCTTCATTGCTGCTCCGCTCCTATGGGTCTTAGCGTGTTGATATATAGCCTATAACCTTCCCTGATAAATGAGCTATATAACACTGAAAGAGTTTTCCAAATCGGACGAGTAGTTCCTGAGATTACCCCTTACAACGTCACAAACTCAAACTCTACCTCTTTATAATATTAGTATAGATGTCAAAATGTCTTTTTTATTTACATGTGTGTATATGTTGTGTAAAATTGAAGCAGTAGTGTGAGTAACGCATATTTTAATTAATTTAATGTACTTCTAATGCATTTTATACAAAATAAATAGCTTTCTGCACTTCATCCGTTTGCCCAATTCCGTTAAAAAGGGATACAAAGTTTAGGCTTCACGTACTAATATATATGATATTTTAATTGTAAATACAATACTTTATTTATAAATTAGATAAAATAATATCTATGTTTTAGAAAATTCCTTTACAATTTTAATATTTCATAAAAAAACGTTTTAGTAACTTAACTCAATGGCATTTATATGTGTACCCATATCACTTCCATTTCAATCTAAAAAATATAGCTCCAATACATAATTCCTACAGTGTTTATCGACTATAATTATTCGGATGTTTGTAATTCCAATATTTATTTTTTATACATGGCAATAATTAAATGCAGCATGGATTTCTATAGAAAGCCTATTTTAATAATCATTATAAACAAATTAGGTATAATAAAGAATTATAGTGTTGAATTATTTCTCGTGGACTGTATTTTGGATCCAATAAAAATTGTTTGCTGAATATACAAATATAATAATTAACTTGGATAAATAAAGTTATAGAACTTACATAGGTGTAAATGCAGGTACAGAGTTTTTACCAGAGAGTCAATCTAATATATTTACTAATCTCCAACAGATAATAAATTGAATTTAAAAACGCTGTGAAGCTGTTTTTGTTCCGTTAAATAGTATGACAAGTGATATTTTATAAAATGAAAAATAATACTTCCGAGGCAGAATACAGCTTAGGAATGACAGACTGTAGTAAAATAATTCTCCCTTAAGGGCTGGACAATGTCCGCCAGGCCGCCAGTAATACCTAAATATAATTTGCGGACAATCAGTATAAGACATTTTTCAATCAAGGTTTGAATGATATGCAAATTAGCGATGCGAATGATACTTCAATGTATCTTTCATAAACATCAATGTTTTGTGATGTGTAGCGCCATCTACTGTATACCCTACCCTCTCGCTTCTTCAGTCACGTGTAAGAATACAAATGATACATGAATGTTTTAAAACACTGATCATCGATGTCTTAATATTTGCGTTGAAACCAGTAACATTGCCGATACATCGCTCTTTATAAACGATGTTTCATATGTGCAGCGCCATCTATTGTAATATTTGCTGTTGATTTTAGGAACGGTATACGATTAACCAAGAAAGGAACTGCAACTGGTTGACAACATAATTATTTTTCGATGCTATTTCGCAAAATAACTATTAAGATACTTTGTTTTGAATAAACATTTTCATCATACTTATCTGTGTCTCATTTATTTCTAAAACATCGAAAATATATCAATATGTCGGTCGCAAATATAGAAGTTCTTGACATCGATATCGGTGTATCATCGATATTTTTTTTATGAACGATGTTGCATCCCTAATTCGAATATACGTCTCTACTCTTTGTTATATATTGCGTCAAACACACGGCATTATAGATCGAATTTCGTTATAATTACGGTTGCATTAGCAAAGCTGATGTACTGACGATGCTAATCAAATAAAGGATGAAGACGATGCTAATCAAATAGGGATGAAGCTAATTTTTTATATGAAAATTAGCTGTTGATAATCTATTTTGGTCATAACAATAATATTGTTGTCTTTAGTAGCTGTCAAAAATTAATTAAAGACGATTGAGGTTTAGTTGAGAATTATTGTAGTGACTAATGCGACTTCCAACAAGGTTGCGTTAAACATTTAACGCTACCGTGGAGAGAATATGAAAGCACTGTTGCGCTAAACGTTCAACGCTTCTGGGGAAGGGGAATAGAAAGAGACAGAGCGAGAAAAATAATCAACATACTTACTTTAGTTATCATAATCCCACTGTAAATGTTATAGACATATTTAATTCTTTAATCGTATGATATTAATGACGCTTTTTCAAGAGATTAATTTAATTAACTGTATAATCAATTACAATTGATTGCTATCAGCCTATAATACATTTCATCAAAACGTTAAATTAAATCTTATTGTCCTCGCTGTCAGGATCATCAAGATTTCCTGATTTATTTTATATTCCTGATTATTATTTATATTATACTCGAAATGTGTTATGAAAAAGTAATAATCTTGCTGATTGAATCCCTTTCCACTAAAAATTCTACACGGAAACTTTAGTTTGAATTTTAGAAGCTATAGTTCACTCCCTAAACAAATAAATCTTGAAGAAATATACAAGTCGTTGATAGATTTATGTAGCATGCCTAATGTACATATAAAACCTTACAGGCGTAGCGTCGTCCTAAACGTTGATGTCTTGATAACCAAACATTAGCTGAGGTCAAACCTTATAATATATTTTTATTATAATTCATGATCGGGACGCAAATCGGATAATAGCAAACGTTGTAGCAGCTCTAGTAAAGTAGCGAATAAATTATTACTTGTATAATGAAGAACTGCCACATAAAATGTACTTCACTAGACAGTAGCTTAAGTCGACCACTTAATTTTATGGCAGAAAGTATTATTCTTTTGAAATATTGTTATTTTATTTAACATGTCGTTAACAGTTAGAGGTAATAGATGATGATTGAAATTTAGTGAAGGGAATGTGACGTACTAGCCTAGTCACACAAATCAATGTTGTCAGTAATTATTATTTGTTTCTAGTTGTCAGCATATATTTTTACGTGACTATCCTGTGACCAACATTTTTTATATTCCTCTTGCATCTTTTATTGACTGTTGTTGAGTTAAAAATCAATTATCGTTAAGTAATCAATATATTTGACCAAGTATAATATTTTTCTTGTACGGGACGTATTTCGGGACACATTCGTTTTTTTTCATTCCTGGCAATACTGGAATAGGTTCGTTTGTGATAGCTTATGGTCATTTATTAGTTTTGTCTATGTTAATTATTGTTTACATATTGATGATTTTAGACTTGTTACTTATAAACGAATTTTCTTATTATAATATCTACAATAATATTATCAAAGTACTTGACATTTATCATAATTATTAAGTTTGTGTATTTTATAATCATGACCCAACCGCAGTTAGCTGTTTCATGGGATGCTTACCAAAAGAGTGTCTGCAAAGGACTCAGTTTTATGCAAGAGGTGAAATGATTTAATTTTTGTATACGAAATGTAAATGAAAACTAATGTAAAAAGTCATAATATCAAACAGTGGAATTTTATTTATTGATTACATAAATTTACATTACCTATTGATAGAAAAACTAAAGTATGGATAATTTTTGTGACATCAGCATTGTGGAGTACTCAATTTCTATTATTGTCATAAAAATATATGTATAATATCTAAATAAATGTAAATATAACCTATTAGTAAATAAGATTATATTTTTTAACAAATGGATGCAACTTTTATAACAATATAAGATCTTAACTTTGTTAAGAATAAGTTTTGTGTATTACTTACAGAGAGGTGAATTTGTTGACATGACACTTGCTGCAGATGGTCATTATGTTAAAGTACACAGAATGGTGCTATCCCTCATCAGCCCTTATATTAAGGACCTTATTACCTCTGTAGACTGTACTCACCCAGTCATATTTTTAAATGTGAGTAATAAATTTGCACGATTCTGTCTTCTATTATACTAAACACCTCTCAGTGATTACATTGAATATAGATAAAATGTATGACAAAAGGTTTGAAGTGAAATTTATTTTAGGACAGTGTGAATTGCATTTTATGTTATGAAAAATAGATAGCTATTAATATATAGTATATAGGTCATAGGCTGTGAGAGAATGAGATAGTATGTTCTTAATTTACTCAAAATAAGCATAAAGAGGGAGGCAGAAACATTGAAATCTTATAGCACATTATTTTCTTTTGAATCATAGAGACCATCATACATTAAAAAAAAAAATTCTGTATTGTGTATTATTAACATTGTTATTCTTCTTTTTCTTACCCTTATCCCACATAAGTAGGGTCGGTACATGTTTGTCATGTTGTGGTATATGATTTGGCTTAATTTTTACAATCGGCCGCCTGCCTGATATCAACCCTCCTTGGGATTATTTTGTTGTACCACTGTATGTATGATTATTATTATATAGTTACGAGGTCTGATGGGCTCTTTTAACCTTAAAAATTTTCGTTATTATATAATATATATACAAAATAATATCGAAAACAAATGTTTACTACTTCCATAATGTATTTCTCTCATTCTCTTAAAAATAAATTAGAATACTAAGTTTCACTTCTGTGTGTGAAATTAAAATCTATTTTGGGAAAGTGCTTCTTTTTTTACATCATAGGAGGCAAACGAACAGGTGGCTCACCTGATTTTAAGTGATCACCACCATCCATAGATACTTGCAACACCGAAGGAGTTGCAAATGCGTTGCCAGCCTGTATTTGGGAGAAGGGGGAGGAGAGTTGGGTATCCGGCAATCTCACTGACCGAACAAAACACAACAATACAAGCACTGTTACTTCACATCGCTTTTCTGTGGGTGGGGTGGTAGTACCCCGGGTGAGCCGACCTGTTCATGCTGAAGCCAATAATAGTTTCAGCGTGGCTCTACCACCTACAAAAATTTAATGTAATGTGTAATAAAAAAGAGATAACTATAAATGTATACACAGGTTTTTTTTGGCTGTAAAAGAGTGAGATAGTATATTTTGAATTTATTTCATCCGGGGCTTTTACTTGTGTTATCGCTCATGTTAATGTGGATATGAACTCAGGAACTTTTTTTTCTGGATAAAAGGTGCTATGTCAGGTCTATGTCCTGTTCTATATCCTTGAAAATATGTAATCAAATTTTCATGATGTTTGGTTTGGTATTTCGGGCATACAAGCATGACAAAACAAACCCACATTCAAATTTATAATTTTAGTAAGGATGCCAGACGAAAGATTGATTTACAATATTATTTGAATTGAGAAAATAAAATTGCTATCATATTATTTTTCCATTGGTAATACATATATTGGTAATACAATGGTATAATACATGATTATGAGTTTGGTTTCCCAGAATATCTCATACCCAACATTGTGTTCGATACTGGAGTACATATACACTGGAGAAGTGATGGTACAAAGAGAAAATCTGAAGGAACTTATCCAAGCTGGCAAAGCACTGCACATAAAAGGGCTTATTGATATGGTATTGTATAATCGTTATTATTTGACTATGCAAATTTAAATTTTATATATGTGTATTTTTTTTTGTTTTAATTATAGGGGGTAAACGAACAGGTGGGTCGCCTGATGGTAAGTGATCACCGCTGTCCATAGACTGTAATTGTTATTGACTTGTTATTTTACTTCATGTCTAAAACACGAGTGTATTTAATGAAACAGATGCTATTACTAAAAATGAAAAAATATCTACATTTGAAAATATTTTTTATAATCCCTGAAAATCTTCTTTGATTGAAGATCCTTTATTTAGATTCCCTATGTATAAATTTCATAAATATTGGTTAAGCTATTTTTGAATTAAGTCTGAACAGACAGGCAGACAAAATCAATTTTGATGTCATATTTCTGATCACTCGCATCTATAACAGACTAAATAACAAAATTTTGAATAAAGATAACTACAACCATAATTATAGATTTACTAAGACATATTTTAACAGGCATTAAATATTGGTCATGATGAAAAAACACTTGATCAAAATGAGGAGATGTTTGTTGAACATCTGAATACAGAAGAGTTAGAAAATAATGAAACAGAATTGAAATACCAAGCAGATATGTTGGGAAAGGAAGAGTAAGTTATCAAGTAAGCTTTTAAAATATTCACATTACATATATTTGTGCCAATTAAATATTTTAGCCAATCTTTGCCTGCTTTGTTGACTATAAGTTATGATTTACTAAATAATTGTGAAATTAATGGAGATAAATTGCTTTTTGCAGTAAAACCACTGCATATATTATACCCCTTACCTACAAAATATACCTGTATACCTCTGTCTCACTTACCACGTCGCCACAGCATAAATTCCTCTTTCAATGGTTGACTCCAATTTGTCTACATCTTCTTTAATCTTCTTCAACTCCCATAAAGTATCAGTTGAATGGTATATCTTCTTATTCTTTTAAAATGGCGACATGTGTGCACACAATTTCGCCAATGTCAAGTGAAAGGAAATTGCTGACAATTAAACATATTTCTTTATGTCCAGGCGAAGGTATCTAGAAGCAGACACTACAATGATATATCTTATTTATTGTATGTAACAAAATACACCATTTAGAGAGTTAGGCCTAATTTACACCAAAGATCCAAATCTTGGAAAATTATGCATGTCACAATAATTAAAAATGTTACTACTTTGTAGCAAGAATCATGCTGTATGGCAATGCCTTGCCTCATGTGGTACAATGTTGCATATACATCCAAAGATGATGAATTCCATTTGACAATTATTGTGTCATAAATTTTTTTTTACAAAACAAAATAAACCACCTTCAATATGGAAAACTAATAAGACACTAAAAATCGAAAAATAACTGAATTATTACAATAACCACATTAAATAAAAAATATTGATATTTGCACTACCTAATCATATATTTGAAGTCCATGCCAACCTATATTTCAAATTTGTTGCAGGTAATAAAATATCATTAAAATCTGTTCATAATTGACGGAGATATCGATTAACATACATTAAAAAATCATATAACCTAGTAACCTCCTTTTTCGAAGTCCGTTAAAAAAGTCGTATTTTTATTACACTTCAAGTCATGGTGTGGTCTTGAAACATAAAAATATTTTTGTAAATTTTTCAACTAATGCACCATTATTTATCTGCTATTAATTTTGCTAGTAAAGTTAATATGTAGTGGTGGTTGGTAGTTACCATCATTGCGTTTTAGTTGCATAGACTAGTAACAAACAAGCAGCAGTTGTAGTTACTTGATTAGCCAAATTCTTGTAGTGTTGTAATGAAACAAGTAAATATATTCAAATATCACTTATTATAACCTAAAAATATTATATACTTTTTCAGTTTAAACAATGATACGGAAATTTATGACAAGTATATGGAGGGCAATGACACATCTATGTGTGAGGATACACCTGTAACCATAATTAGGGATGTTCAGGTTAAACATGCGGTAAAACAGAAATTTCGTTTGACAGGTAAATCGGTGAATAATACCATACGGTTATATATTTTGTAGGTTTTAGTATTTAAGCACATTATCATCGTTCTCTCTTTCTTAAGAGCATCTGTTGGAGTAAGTTTATAAGTGAATGGTCACAAATTTTCTACTTGAAGATGCTGAGTAGATAGACGAGCCTAGAAAGCCACCATTTTTTTTAACTGTAGCACGACTAAGTGACTGCATTCCTGACACAGTACAGTCCTAAAAGAATGTTATCCACCAAGAGATACACCATCCCTTGCCGGTCGTCGCTGTCATGTTGGCCTGCGTAAAAGTCTGTTCACATTACTTTTGAACGACCCCATTTTATAGGAATGAGGGAACACACTGGCCGTAAGATTGTTCCACAGCTTCCACAGTACAGTAAAGATAAGAAGATGTATGCGAATTTTTTAGTTTGTGCCCAGATAGTATTTACCGTATAACTATGGCAACGAAGACTAGCGCACGTGGTTTGGTTATGAAAAGTAGAGGAAGAGATTAAATTATTAAATAGCTTTTCGGAACACTCGCCATGATACAGACTGTAGAACACGCTCATTGAGGCAATGTCAATATCAACCATGCTATTATTTCATCTTGATTTTATTCTTGGTCGAAAGCTCTGACTTCTTTCTAAGACCTCCATTTAACGTTACCATTAAGCCATAACGCTACGGGTTCTGTAGTCAACTCTTATAGTTATTTAAGTCATATATCGTAGTCCGGTGAAGCTGTTAAGACCTTGCTAGGTCAATAGCGTAGTCAGTTCGAAAAAAAAAACTCTATGTATACAATTTTTTTTCGAGTTTTAACGTTTTTTTACTTTAATTGAAGATACTGCCGCTCTTCAGTACACGATGTCAAATCAAGGCGGGTTACAATTGATCCTAAACCGTTACATATACAACATGCGCTATATGTGTAAAAACTCGAGTCGACGTCGCTGGAGGTGTATTAATTATCCGCGAATAATGAAATGTCCCGCTTATGTTATGACAGAAAACGATCGAGTGGTTGAAAGGTGAGGTAATTTAATTTTTTTTACCCCTATTTACCCTTTTGTCGGGTGTGGAAAATTTTCCTAGCCTGGCAACGTTGAAATATAATCCAGAATTTTCGACGAGTTCTTGGTCTGTCATTTCTGTTGTCATGTTTTATTGGTGGCATTTGGACGTGATTTAGTTTGCTTATTGAGCATACATGAAATGGATTATAAATAATAACTAGATAAAAGCATAGATTTTTAAGTAGCATTTTCGACGTTTATTTAGTACATCGAATAATATTATCCCATTTTTTTAATGTAATTAATTTAAAATAATTACTGTTGCGAATTTATTAAGTTCTAGCCTTACGAAGGTCAACTGTTTTAGTGTAAATTAGGAAAAGCTCTGAAATTACTTCTTTACAAAAAACAATTATTTGCTCTGTTTATAAAAATATAATTAGATGAATTCTGTAGGCTATTGATAACATTGGCTATAAAAGTATTTCCCTAAAGATTAACAGATTATAATGTTGCATTGCTCACAGTAATTTTACATGGGAAAAGAGTGTTATGCTAGCAGAGTCAGATAGCAGGCTGGTATTGCCTTTTCCAATATCTCCCATCTGTTCCTAGAAAACTTATAGGCGTGTACCATTAGATGCACTCGAGTGACAGTTCTCTAGGTCTAGCATTTTAGGCCACATCACCATTACAGATGCACATTGCAGATGATTGCGTACACTAAAACTGATGAAGTATATAAAAATACATAGCTGACATAAACAAATATTAGATTTTAGACAGACAGGTTGATAAATAAAAGTCAGTACCGATATGGAAACAAATCGCAACCTCTCAACTTAAAAATACGCACATCAGGCAAAAAATTAAAATGATCATTTTGGATTTTTGTAGGGGATGCAGTCACAACCACGTTTTTCACGATAAACTGATAATGAAAAAGGTTCGGGCTGGTATAACATTTTGTGCGCTAAAGGATGCCGAATTACAAATGGAGATCAAAAAGAAAACTAAATCTACTGACACAGAGAAAGAAGACACATTATAAATTAATAATATAGCTATTCTTATAAAATTAATTAATATACATTTTTTTAAATAACAATCTTTTTATTCAAGTTTCTTATTTATATTTGTTTAAAGCTCAATTTTATGTTTTCTATCATAATGATAGGAAATAAGCGTCCTGTCTTCTTGACGGTAATTCTGATCTGCGGTCACCGAACGCTAGTAACACCAGAAGGCGAATTTGAAATTTGAGGGGTTGCACGAATAAGAGAAAATATACGCATTAAAACAATCTTAGTTTTGTTTCATTTTTATTTTTAAGATGCACATACAATGGCCCTTTAAAATGGCACATGTCATGAGAGGCTTATTTTGTATCTACCTCCTTTATTAATAGACAATTTGGAGGTCTGATATTTCTTAATTTTCTAACGTGTTTTTTACAACTAAAAAAGGAACCTTTGTGGAGTAGTATGAACTAGCCAATTTTCATAGCATCATTTAGCAGCAGTATTTTTGTTTGAGTTGCCATATAGTTCTTTTTTAACTTTATTTTTGGCAACCAAAGTTCAGATTACTGCCATTGTCGAATAGTTAATAGTATTACAAGCTTGTAATATAATAATAGTACTTCTTCCAATCCATTCCTGGCAACCAGTCTTCTAGCAGACTATTACTGCCATTGTCAAGTGAGTATCGATATTACAAGTTTCTTGATACAATTTCAATGAACTAACAAGATGGTGGCCATCTTGTTAGAAATTTTCATGGAGTTTTGTGGCATCTCAGAATTCATGGTCCGTGGTATTATTTTGCATTCACTTCACTTATGCACAATAAACAAACTATATTAGATAAAACATCACCAATTTTACACAATATAGAGTCAAGTAATACAAGATTATGAATAAAAAATTAAATTCACTACATGACAGACCAAAATCCCGCCAAAAACTCCTGCCATATAGTTCTTATTTAGTTTGGAATTTTTATAAATATTACTTATCATAATTCTCTTTTACAGTTTTAGTGGTTTATTGCTGAGTTAATAATATATTATATATGTTAGTACTTTACCAAATGATGAAATTGTAACAGGTTGTCCTTGAATATAAAATTGTTATTCATAGGCTTAAAAGATGTGTATCTAATGGCCATAATAAATGTAAAAAAATCAATTCAGTTATTGTATTTTAATGTTTACATATAAATAAACTTGTGTTAGAGGAAAAAATTAATACAAGCGTATTCTTTACAATTAAGCTCGTACGGGAAATTGTAACAATTGTTTATACCATTTGCTAACATAGCTATGACTGAAACACAGCTCGCGGTATCGTGGGATGCATATCAAAAGAATGTTTGCAAAGGGCTTAGTTTTATGCAAGAGGTGAAGTAATTATACGTTTATATACAATAGAAGAAAAATAATTAAATTGAAACAGTCTAATGTTGTTCTTTCAGTTATTTCAAGTTAATATAACCTATAGATAAAAACGTCTAATTTTAAATTCTAATTGCTATTTTTATAAATAAATAGTAACCACCATCGTTACTCGTTGTGATATAAAACAAAACATATTACATAGGGATAATACAGTTTGCTCCTACAAACATATTCACAAACTTTGTCTATAAAAAGGTACATTTTAAACTAAACAAAGTTGTCTATTTTGGTAAATCTGTAGTACAGTCTGTATGTTTAATTTCTTTCTCCAATTTTGTGATACATATCTTCTGTAATACCTAATTGCTTACTGATCACAAATATGACATTAATAATATTTTTTCTCATTGTATGTCTGAATTTCATTCAGAAATGTTTTTTTAAGCATATATTGTCCTTCAATCTTAAGCTGCATGGATTGTCAGTAGTACTATAAAATATTATATTATTATTTATGTTAAATAGATTTTTATAAAATGTTATACACAATACTTCTTTTCACAATTGATAGGCTGTGAAAATTATCAATAATATCTTTATAAATCATAATATTATGTTGTAAATATAATTAATTATACTGATCTAGAAGTATTAAGTTACTAATAGATACTAATAGATTCACTTTACGTACATACAAAATATAATACACTTTCTACTTGTACCTGCACTTCAGGTGGTGATTGCAAAATATTTTGTATGAAGTATTATTTACAGAAAGGAGAGTTTGTTGACATGACACTTGCTGCAGACGGTCACTATGTTAAAGTTCACAGAATGGTGCTATCTCTCATCAGCCCTTACATAAAGGATCTCCTCACCTCTGTAGACTGTACACACCCAGTTATATTTTTAAATGTGAGTGGTATGATTGTACAATGTCTTCTGTTATATTAATTACCTATCATAAATTATACTACACCATTTGACGTAAATGAAATTTTGATATATTTTCTGTGGAAAAACCAATTAATTGACATGTTGTTAATAATAAGTAATTCTAACTTTTTTGTATACAAAATAAAAGAAAAATTTACAAAATTAGCAAATTACTTAGAGAGATTAAACAAGTAGAATTAGGTTGATTGTGTGAATCATAAATGACTGTATGTATTTGAATTATTAGTAAAGTGAAACTTTTTTGTCATTGCCTAATTTTTTTTCTTCTATCTATTGCATGTTGCATTACAGCTGGCGTGGAGTAGGGGTAAAGTGAAAGGCCCCTAGCAGAGCAACCAGGGCCAACATGTGTATCATCTGAATGATTGTATTTAATATTTATTCCTACATAGATACATACACAGATGGAAATTAAAAATTATAGTTGGATATCTTGTCTACTCTAGATTCATTTTTCAATTATTAATCCTTTGCTGCACTCGAAGGCTCTGGAGAGGAACCAATTAAATTCTTGGTGACAAATGAGGCTCGCAGATTGTTATGATCTCAATAACAACAGATACTCACGGTTTGGAGTTGCTGATAATTATGAATGAAAAAAAATAGTCGAGTGCAAAATGTTAAGTTATGTTTATAAATGTGATTTTAATACCCTTAATTAAATAATTTTAAGTTAAATGTGTAGGATCCAAAAAAAAGTTTCACTTGCATATTAGTTTCATAAAAGCACACAATTTTTTTATATCCTCTTATCCCTACTACTTGTGTCAGAGCTGTCTTTAAGAATTTTATGTTATCAATGTTTTATTAGAATGGTATATAATACATGATTATGAGTTTGGTTTACCAGAATATCTCATACCCAACATTGTGTTCTATACTGGAGTACATATACACTGGAGAAGTGATGGTACAGAGAGAAAATTTGAAGGAACTAATTCAGGCTGGCAAGGCACTACACATAAAAGGACTTGTCGACATGGTACTGTATATTGATTGATAATTTTGGATTAGGAATAAGTCTAAATTTGGAGTTATTGTAACATAAGAAATAAATAGTTTAACATAATTAATACTAATCTCTTTTAGAAATAAGCACTCATCATTGGTGTATAAGGATTGGGTCTTGGACTAGTAAATGTATTTCTCAAAAATTTAAAGTGACATTTCCCTATCTCCTTTCATATCTTCCATTAGTATCTATTTTCACTTTAGCTATAAACTCCATATTTTATTTTTCTAACTTATTCAATTATTTCACAAAAATTTTAAGTGACATTTCCCTCTCTCCTTTCATATCTTCCATTAGTATCTATTTTCACTTTGACTATAAACTCCATATTTTATTTTTTTAACGTATTCAATATTAGGATTAGTAGATTCCTTTACAACTAAGTTAGTAAATATACTGGGTGCCTGGTTACTTGTTAGCAATACTTTTACGGGATACACAGCACTTGATACTTGTTCTAAATCGATTCACAAAATAACTGCTTAATATTTGACCTAATTATCTAGAAAATACAAAAAATATAGTCAATCCTTACCAGTCTATGTTAAAGCACAGTGTAATGACCATCGGGTATAGTAAAAGTGAAGTGAAATTGAAGCCAACCAACTAACAAAGCATAATTTTTCTAAGTTTGAACAAATAAAAGGGTTATTGTCTGTTTTATTAGCGATAGTTATAAAGTCCGGGACTCCGCTCGCAGGTTTTGTCTTTGGTCATTCAACCTACGTTAATTTAGATTTGTACCCATACTTTTGCGAGTCTTAGAACAAACTTTAATTTAGGTAAAGTATGGAAGTAAGAACCTATTATCGTTGTTCTTTATTAGTGTTTGTTTTGTTATAATTTCGTTTTATGTTAAATGTCACCATGAACTATCACACTATTGAAGGTTGTTCCTTGTTTAACAATCACGGTGTATATATAACACAAGTATATATATAAACACACACACATATTCACATGATATATAAATGTAAGGCTGCAATTAAAGTTTGATTTTATTCATATTTACATTTTTTTAACACAGGCATTAAATATCTGCCACGATGAAACGATACCTGATCAGAACGAAGAGACGTTTATTGAAAATCTGAATACTGAAACATTAGAAAACAATGACATTGAATACAAATATCAACCTGATACATCTGTAAAAGAAGAGTAAGTTATCAAGTAAGCTTTTGAAATGTTCACATTGTATTTATATAAAATTGTTGCTATAATATCAACAAGATTTTTTATTGTGATTGATTGGTAAAATAATAGTTATGAAATATTTCAATGTTTATTAGGAAAAAAGTATCTTTTAGCAATAATCATACTGTTACTATAACTATTTTAATTACATATTATTGATAATTATTGCATATTATAAAACAAAGTCATCTGCCAATTCTGTCTGTTCGCGATAAACTCAAAAACTACTGAACGGATTTTAATGTGGTTTTCAACAGTAGATAAAGTGAAAGGGAACCTTTCATGGGATACGTTTAAGTATACAATTTGTCAAGGTTTTTTTATTATCAGGGCGGGATTACGTTCGCCGGGCCCGCTAGTTTTTATTATAATTGTAAGGGTAGGATAAAGTGGCTGTGCCTGATAATAAGAACATTATAGTTCTAAAGTAAGAGTACCTATCAATACGGTATTTACTATCCATCTGTTGATGTCATATCTGTCTATCTTTTAGTCTCAAAACCCGATAAACCATAAGGGAGTCACTACAATCACAATCACTTGTTAACTGCTTCCCGGGAACAAATAAGGACACCAGAACAGATTAAAAAGATTGATTTATCCTTATTGGTAGGAATTGGTGAATGAAATTATAATAAGTAATTTATTTAGCAGAATTTATTTATATTGGTTCGCTACTGGGATTCTAGGACGATGATAGGTCAGTTGATTAGACTGCACTCTTCACATATCAGATCTACACATTTCTTATGTCATCAAAAATTAGCAAATCCAACAACCCCCCTTTAGTGCATAAGTAATACTTGTAGCCCCATCGTGGTCGCGACCTATCAAGTACAAACCCTACCATATCCCTTGATTACTGAATATATATCAGTCAATTCCGGAAGCTGACGCCTCAACGTGCCACTATGTCCAGTGACACGCCTGGTTTATTGTACTCCCAATCTAGTTACAGACAATTGTTGTGTTATAGTAACTCGATTCATGTGTCAAAATGTTCAAAATGTGTCGTGTCGCTACATTTCAAAATCAACTAAATCCACTTTTGAAAATTAGCTAAATCCTATTTTAGTCCCTAAAATTTTGTACATGTAAAATATGAAGATCATAAAAAAATTAAAAACCTTATCGACGGCAAAATTTGAACTTCGTTCTCGGTGTATAAAAACTGGAAATGTGAAAAAAAAACATTTGTTACATGAATTATATATGATTACAATTGGATGCAGCTTATTTTAAAGTGTAACAACACAAATAGTATTTTAACTAAATCCTACATTGTATGGATTATCCTATACATATAAATATAATTAAAGTGTCTATTTGTAATGTCACTATAACATCTTTCTACTCAATGAATATCAAATCCTAGGAAAAAATCCTTAATTTTTTGTCTGTCTATCTGTTTGTTCTGGCTAATCTTTAAAAACGGTTGTACCGATTTTGACGGAACTTTGACTGGCAAATAGCTGATGTTATAAACAATCTACTTCTATTTAAGAAACGAAAATTAGGGTTCTGCATATAAAGTATATAATAAACTACATTTACATTAATGTGAGCGTAGTCTCTGGCAAAAGCTGTTTATAAAATTAAATAACCCATTTAGAGGTCACTCTAAGTTAAATTCAAAATATTTCTTAAGAATTATTATACTCTTTCAGTTCGAAGAGTGATATGGAAGTTAATGAGGAATATTATAGTAACAACGATACATCAATGTGCGAGGACACTTCTGTAAGTTTACTTGAAAAAACTCTGTTGACATCTGCGGTGAAACCGAGACTTCCTGTGGCAGGTAATAGAAACAGAAGACATACTGATAACATTATAGTACTGAATGTACTAATTAACAGTCTAAAATAATTATCTAAAACCAAAGGCAATAAGAGGGGTAAAAATAGTGTTAATATAAGGGAACATTAATTTATTGGTAATTTTTATAATTAATATCGTTTTTTTTTTGTATGTAGTACTTCTGGTCTCTTTTTCACAATTCAACTATGCCATGTGATTAATATAAAATTCACTATGATTATCATTGGATCTAAATATAATTTGAAAGTTTTGAACTTACAAATCATAGGCCAGAGTTACTTTGTAGTTGCCAGTAATGTTACTAAATTTAAAAAAAAACAACCTATAAGTACAAACATATAACACATCACAGATGGTCACATTAAATAAGTATAGCTACTGTAACTACAAATTCAATACTAATCTATACTAATATTATAAAGGGTAAAGTGTGTGAGTTTGTGACATTGTAGGGGGTAATCTCAGGAACTACTCATCCGATTTGAAAAAGTCTTTCAGTGTTATATAGCTCATTTATCGAGGAAAGTTATAGGCTATATCATTAGTCATCACGCTAAGACTAATAGGAGCGGAGCATAAATGAAGGATGTTTCAAAATCTGGGTTTTTTTCCTCTTGAGAGCTTCTGCTGCGTGTTAGCGTTAGCCCAAAGTACCTATTCCACGCGAATGAAGTCGCGGGCAGAGCTCTGCTAGTCATATATCAATTTAGAAGAACAAATATACACCAATAAACAGAGCCTAAAAGAGAACTGTGTGAATAGATTGCATGTCAGTTTAATTTCTGAGCTTGAAGTTGCACTTGATATGTTATATGCAATGTTTAAAGCTAATTTTATTCTTAGCTAGCATGCAAGTAAGCATTTTCAATGCTTCCTTGGTTGGCTACCACCTTTGAGTTGAGAATGGAGAAATAGCTTTGTTCTTTTTTGCTAATAAGGGAGAGAGACAGTTGCTGAGAGGGACGGGTCAAAAATGAATAAAATCGCATTTACGGAATACTTGAATGTTCACTTCTAGTGTGATACCATCTTAATATTAGATTGTTGTTAAATGCTAACAGTAAAAACGGAATGCACTCGAATGGCTGTTTTTTTTTTGGTTCAGTTTATATCTTAGGAGTTTTATTCTGTAGTTTACTTTATTAGATTTTTAAAGTGAAACATTTTTCCATCGCCTTAAATTCTTTCGTCCGTCTATCGCATGACTCATTACAACCGGTGCGTGGTCGCAGAGTAGGGGGAAAGTGAAAGGCACTCGGCAGAGCAACGATGGCCAATATGTATATCATTACCATACCATACCATCTGAATCAGAGTATTTATTATGTATTCCCTACTCAATTAAGAGTAATATTTATAGGTTACACTTTGGAGAGTGTGCACAGGAATTACATAATATAATTCCACCGTCTCCATTCCATCAGAGGACGACTAGACGCCGTGAGGGTTTCCACCCTTACGTGGTTGATATTCCCGTAATTCGTACGAAGCGATTTGCTTCTACATTCATTATACGTACGGCTAAGGAGTGGAATTCACTCCCGGCGTCTGTCTTCCCGTTATCTTATAACTTGGGAGTCTTCAAGAATTGAGTGAACAGGCATCTAGTGGGTAAGCGCGATACATCGTCGGCCTCATCGTCACTTACCAGGTGAGATTGTGGCCAAGCGTGTACCTATTGAATATATAAAAAAAAAATTGGATATCATGTCTACTATCGATTTTCCATTAACATTCACATTTGCCAATGATTAATTTGATATTAAAAATGTTATTTTAATACCCTAAATCGAATAATTTTACAAAGATCCTTAGTTACATGCCTACGAGTTTCTAATTACATTTTTTTTTCCGTTAATTAAAGGTACCTCCGTAGTCCAGTACACGATGTCTAATCAGGGAGGATTACAATTAATACTAAATCGTTACGTGTACAACATGCGTTATATGAGTAAAAACACGATTCGACGTCGTTGGAATTGTATACACTACCCGGGGAAATTAAAATGTCCTGCTTACGTGATGACAGAGAACGATCGAGTCACTGAAAGGTGAGAGAGACATTTTAATTTTAAGTTCCATCGCATGTTATCTAAGTACTAACTGTAAAACCCTTTTTTATGTCACGAGGGTCAGGGCATGTAAAATGCGGATTCTTTTTTTCTACGCTTACTTTGCTGAGAAACTTGCGAGAGATTTTGTAAATAATTAGGATGTCCGTTATTTACTAATTAGGCTTTTTTGACTTTGGTATCATATACATCGTAAGTTTAAGAAAAAAAAAATTTTTTTGTGATGCCATTTCATCATGTCTAAATGACGATACTCTTATTATTTATAATCCTTTGTCATTTGGTGTTATATTATGTAGTATTGAGTATACACTAGTAACTGGTTGATCGCCAGCAATATTTTGACAGGATAATCATTAGTTGATCCTCATTCTAAAAAAAAATAAGTGCTTAATATTTGACCTAATAATTTTCTAGAGAAAAATAAAACTGATATACACTGAAACATGACTGATCTAAGCAAAAACAAACTGGTGTAATGATAGCAATAAGGAAAGCAATGTATCAAACCCTGCCGCGCAGTCCCGCGCTTCCCTTTGTTCGACCGTGTGGCGTATCCACTATAAGCATTTACGTATTGATTAACTTTGAAAAGCGCCCCTTTAATTTTATTCAATGAATCTAGGAGTGAATTTTTTACCTTTAAAAGTATCGTTCCCATACTTTTAAAAGTTTTAGAATAAACTTTAACTAAGGTTATCTTTGTTGTTTATTAGTATTTGTTTTGTTATTATTATTTTATAAGTTAAATGTTACGATGAACTACCAAAGGGTTGAAGGGTATTAAACTTTAATGTCAAATGGTGTAGTGTAATATAGATTAGTTATTATGGTTAATTGGATGAAAAAAAATACACAGAGCATGAATTTTGCGATGTTACAAAACTTCCTGAAAGTTATAAAAATGGGGTCATCTTCTTTTATTACTAAAAAGGTCACAACACATTCTGTAATAATAATCCAATTGATAATGACAGTAATAATCTTCAATAAAGAGGATTACTTGCCAAAGTAGAAATAAAGAGATGGTTATTAGTTTGCGATGAAATTAGTTAGGAAAAGAAAAACAATTTTTAAATTCGTGTATTAAAATAAGGGGTCATTTTTGAAGTTAAACAAACCTATGGGATGGCTTTAAAATTCTGATCTGCAACTTTTTTATGTGACGGAAAATGGTGGGGGTAAACACTGTCGGGTAGTGTTTTTGAAGGGTTCACTTGTACCGGTTGTCGACTACATATAATTTTTTTTCGTAGGGGATTCACACACAACCATGTATTTCACGATAAACTAATAATGAAAAAGGTTCGGGCTGGTATCACTTTTTGCACTCTAAGAGACGCGGAATTACAAATGGAGATGAAGAAGCAAGTTAAAATTACGGAAACGGATAAAGAAGATTCCTTATAAATTGTATAGATTATGAAGTTATTGTTGAAAAAGATGAATAAAAATGTTTTTAGTATTTTGCCTTTATTTATCTGTTGAAAGTTGTTTATCTGACAGGTTATTTTGGTTATTAGAGTCTTGGAATATTGGATGATACAAGGACTGCAAAATACGAAATATATAAGTTGATAACATTCTTGTCTCGTCTTGTTTAATTAATTGGCGCTAAAACCAAAAGATTTTGTAATTTTTAAAAATAAATATAGATAAAACAGTTACGTCTTCCTCCTCTCTCTACAAATTTTCTTAATTTTTTTTAGTAGATTTTGAGATATAGTAGAGAAATAATCTAAAAGATCTCATTTCCACGATCTACAATAACTGTACTCCGGTCGACCATAAAATAATTTTATTTTATGGAATTCAATGAAATGACAAAAGTAACTCAACTATTCTATACTAATATTATAAAGAGGTATAGTTTGTGACGTTGTAGGGGGTAATCTCAGGAAGTACTAAACCGATTTCTTTTACCAATAGAAAGTCACGTTATTTGTGAATTTCATAGGCTATATATATATATATATCACGCTAAGACCAATAAGAGCGGAGCAACAATGAAGAATGTTTTAAAATCGTTTTTTTTTTCCTTTTGAGAGCTTCCGCTGCGTTTTAGCCCAAAATATTTATTCCGCGCAGACGAAGTCGTGGGCAGAAGCTATTAATTATATTATTATTATAACATTATAAAGAGGTAAAGTTTGTGAGCTTGCAGGGGTTAATATCTGGGAAGTCGGAGAAAAAATGATCGAACGAAAACGTTTCTTACGAACGCTGCCTTAACGATGAGATATGATTGAGTTCTAGAAAAAAGTTGTAGCTTCATAATGCCTATTACCGCCCAACGAAGTGGGCACGGGTCAGCTAGTACATAATAGTTCTTGTTATTATTTAAAATATACAGGATTATTTATAGCGTATTTACGAAAAAAGAGGGGACTACGTGGGTCTTTGGAATTGAAAAGGTTAAATTTTAAAAGTAGCGATCAATAAACTGGAACTGAACAACTCGAACGTGTTCTGTTTTATTTTCACTGATTGCATATACATTAGAATACAGAAGACAGGATAATTCCTCCTTCTAAACTTAATTTTACAAAATCCTTTTGTGAAGTTACAATATTTTTAGTTTATTACCAGATAAAAATACATTGAAAGATTTTTAACGTCTATTATTTACTAGAAAGTATAGTGTTTGGAAATTTTAGTGTTCAAATAGGTATATTAACGTTAAAACATGAGTTACAAAGTATTTTGTAAGAATACGCGAAAATATGGGTATAGACCACTTGTCCGAAGTGGCTCTTATTAGCAAATTAAAGACGGAGTAGTCAGAAATAGTAAGTGAAAACCTTATTGCCCTAATAAAAAATCCTAACTAATATTGTAAATGTAAATTTGTTTGTTGTACTTTCACGCCTTAACTAATCAACTTAAATTATAATCGGAATGAAGTTTTCCATACACAATTCAGGAATATAGAAAACAGTTTATTTGTTTAAAAATAAATCTTTTAACTATAAATACCATTGTATGTCTGTTAGTTATATTTATTTTCATTGTTCAACTCGCTTTAGAACAGTTATAATGTTTAAAATGAATGTCTTCATGCCAAAGCAGTATTAAGTTCTCACGTGTGTATATATTAGGTCTTTAACTATGAATTTGCCGTTTTGTATGAAAA